>WWET01004879.1:0-20418 GCA_011038615.1 Limnodynastes dumerilii
GCAGGGGCCCCCCCCACGATTTAGTTGCCCAGGGGCCCCCACAGACCTTAATCCAGCCCTGATAGAGAGGGCAAGCAATGGTACTGTTAGTGAGTTAATTTAAGACAAACCAGAATTATCAAAAGAAAAAACTATTAAATGCCAAAAAGACAAGAGAAAATATACATAATAAAGAAATAATGAAAGCATATAACAAATGAAGAAATAAATAAAAATAAAAATAAAAAATAAAGAAATAATCACTGATAAACAATAAAGAGTAGCAGGTACCAACACATTGGGGTAGATCCAGAACAACGTCTGCGTATGTACTTACGTACGTCAACTTATGTAAATATGCATGAACGTAAACAATAAAATTACGCATTGTTGAAACAACATAAATACCGCACAATTCTATCTAAATTCAATTGCAAACTCAGAAGGAACAGCATGAGGAAACACTAGCAGGGTTGTGATTTATATAGATTGCACAATTAGGTAATTAATCATTCTTTCACATTTGTACCTACAGGTGCATGGCTCCATAATAAGTATTTACTCTGATAAACAAACTTACGCGGCGGCACGGAAATGCAACAACTTTTATTCTTACGCGATTGAAACCCTATCTTAACTTTTGTTCACGTAAATTCACTTACGTTTGTTGTCACGGACATGTGGATCAATTGTAAATACGTTCACACGCCCTCTTTACTCATTAGCATATTTTGACACTCCCATATATTACGATTGTCATCCCCCCTCCTTTACGTAGGCGTAAACCCACATTTACGTAATTCAGGTTCACACAGAGTGAAATACGTACTTGTGGATCGCGCGAACGTATTTTCAAGCGTAACTACGCATTCGCAGATCACTCAAAATAACCACTTACGCTAATGAACGGACGAAAAAACGCACGCAGACGTTGTTCTGTATCTGGGCCATTATCACAAGTAAAACTGCAAAAATTAAACACAAGTAAAGTAAATAATAAAGCCATGACCGTAAAGAAGAAAAAAAAAAATAAAGTAAGATATAAAGAGACAACAAAAAAGGTAACAGTCTGAGATCAAAGGAAACAGTTCAAGAGGAGAAGCTCAATAAGTCCTGTGGGCGATACTGTCCCTAATTTGTCCACAAACTCTCCTTGCATAAGGGTAAAATCTCACAGTCTCCACCCCTGATAAGCGGGGGAACATGATCAATTCCCATCCAGTGGATATCTTTTAGAAAATGATGAAGTTGTTGCCAGTGTTTGGCGACCGACTGGTCATTGTCCTTCCTGGCAAATACAGCTTTGATCGCTGAGTGGTGTAGTGTCAGACGTTCCTTAAGGTTCCTATGGTCTTTCCAAAGTAAAGAAGATTGCATGGACATCTAATCACATACACCACAAATTTAGTGGTGCATGAGATGGTGCATTTGATCGCATATTCATGGTTAGTGGTCGGATGTCAAAAGAAATGTCCAGTATCCATGGAAGAACATGTTAGACAACCAATGCATTTATAACATCCAGGACGTCTGGTTAGAAAGTTGCTAGTGGATTCAGGCGAGTGGCTCCTGATATTATTTTTATAGAAGAGGTCTTTAAGACTCCGGTCTCTGGAGTATCCAGGTAAAAGAGTATGAGAGTGCAGAGGGGTAAGAGAGGGATCAGTGATAATAATAGACCAAAGGGACCTAGCAGCTTTTTTGTTGAAAAATCTCAAGTGATGGAAGCTGATGATCCAGGGTAGTCTGGGACCCGACTGGTGCGGGCAATCAAATCCACTTTCCTCTTGGCCTCATCTCTGAATTGCTTACTTTAACCCCTTTGTTTGAATTTGTCAAGCAATTTACACATCTGAGTTTCTACTATTTCAGGGTCATTGTTGATCCTCTTGGCCCAAATAAGTTGGGATAACAAAGAAATTGGGGAGCCTTGATAAATTGGGCTGGTAGCCAGTAAGCGTTCTGTGGCCTCAATGCCTGCTTCGTGCGGAATATTAGTATAGAGGCTAATAATGTCAATCGTGCATAGCCAATAATGGTCAGGAAGGTCTGTAAGTGAGGTGATGATGTTCAAAAATTGGGTAGTGTCCTTAAGGTTCTTTGTGCCTGCACAACAGGTTGTAGATGAACATCCAGAAATTGTGACACCGGCTGCAGTAATGAACCACGGGCCGAGATGATTGGCCTGTCTGACGGGAATTGGGCGTCCTTATGGACTTTAGGCAAGGTGTATAGAATGGGCATGATGGGATGATGAACCAAGAGAGCCTCTTTGGTTGAAGGTGTAATGGCCAGTGCCTGTTGAAGAATGGAGGTGAGACATAATTGATACTCCATGGTAGAGTCAGATGGTAATTTTTGATACACGGATGTGTTGGCAAGTTGTTGGAAGATTTCTGCACAATAGTCAAGACGGTTTTGGATAACCATCCCACCACCTTTATCTGCTGGACGGAAAACCAAATTAGGGTCATTCTTAAGATCATGAAGAGCTTCCCGCTGTTATTTAGAGAGATTGTTCCTGGTGCGGGGCATTTGTGAATTAGCTTTAAACATGCTCTCTTCCAGCAGTCTCATGAAGCATTTAATGGAAGGGTTGAAAGAAGGTGGATCAAACAAAGATTTGGGCCGAGGGCCCAGGGTGTGTTGGTAACTTCCTTAGCAAGTATATTTACATGGAGTGTTACGGCACCGCCGGAATTACCTGAACTGAGAACCGAGGTGGCCGTCTGGAGGGGTGGGTGTCAGCGTAATGGTATCCCGGGTTTACCTCAACCAGTGTGTAATTAAATTGGATTTTTCCACTGCTATAACAAAAACACCTTTTAAGTTGACTTCAAATAAATATATTTCATTTATTTCAAAAGCATTGCATTTATCATTTTTTTGTCTAATGTGGAGCGCGGGTAGCGCAAAACTTCCATTTGTACTATTATACCAGAGGTAAGGAGTAACCTCTAAACGAGCTTCCCTAAAATACTGCTCTAACAAAGCAGTACAGCAGCACCACATCCAGAAAAAGACAATTCAACAGCGCGAGTAAGCCTAAATCTACTACAGCTGACTCTATTCTGTTATTGCCACATTCCATTACTAAATTGTATGCCATAGACCCAGCTATAGATAAAACTATACTACTATAGGTTGTTTGTGTCATAAACTATTATATAAGGGCTTTTCTTACTTATCCAAGACTGTATTATGGTGAAATGTATTTATAGTGTATATATAGTTAATGTTTTCTTGGTGCACTACAGGACATGCTGGTATTTGTGTATCTGATCCCTCCTGGGAATACAGCCTATGCACATCTCTTAGCAGCATGTACTAGCATTATATATTTCTGACAGAAGTGTGCAATGGGGATTAATACGGTGAGGCAACATGTGTGATGTTGTAAGGCGGGGTCCAAGAATTGTAAGGAGTGACTGCTTCTTGCCATAAATCCCAGCTGCCGTGCACTCAGATCTCTGATTGTAGCAGCATCATAAATCTGTATTCGGCTGATTGCTACCAGCCAGTAATGTCGGAGCATCACCTAGCTATCATGGTGACATTGTACTAATGCCTCAAACACGTTCCAAACTGTATTTGCAGGATGTGTAAAATCTGCTATTTAAAATGATTTGTCCTTCATATTTTCAAAAAGAAAAGAACTTTCAGACCTGGCAGTAATGAGCACTTTTTCATCAGTAGATTCCTCTGCTTGATTATTCAAGCGGTGCATCAAGAAATAACAGATTGATCATAAGAACATGATGCAGCAAGATACAAAATATCTAGTCGTATCAAGATTTCTCTAGATGGGCACTCAGAATGACATCCAGAGAAATATGTTCTTATGACCTTCATATTTTCAGTAAGACTTATGAGTTTGATGCCCTTTATTATCTCTTATACCTAACTCTTTATGTTTCTGTTTTTCAGGCGCTGCAGAAATTATGATGTAAACACTAACATTTTATATTTTGCTTGATATTTCAAGATTTACATTAGTGGTTCACGGATCACTAATCTGCAGTGCATGCCCCTTAGATAAGCGGTTATTCATAAATTGAATCTAAGAGCACTGTCAGCTAAGGAGAAAACGTGTAATTTTATTCTGCCTGGGAAGACCTCCATTTCACAGCAACATAACGAGTTCAGTGCAGCTGTAAGGGCTGATTTAGGGAAATAATAAGCAAATGAATTAAAGCATAACCAGTGGTTTGGGGAACGAGGAGACAAATACTTGCAAGTCAGACATAATAATAACAAAACACTGAGCTGAAAACATGTCACTGGCAATCTGAACACCAGAGCACAAAAAAAAAGGTATTAAGATGAAACAGAAATAGATGACAGTCTCACAAACATCTCAGTCAGGAAACTAGTGGCAACAGCTGTTCTCTTTGAAATGCCTATGGCAAACACA
This sequence comes from Limnodynastes dumerilii, assembly GCA_011038615.1. Lineage (NCBI taxonomy): Eukaryota > Metazoa > Chordata > Amphibia > Anura > Limnodynastidae > Limnodynastes > Limnodynastes dumerilii. Next base: position 4,394 of record WWET01004879.1, read on the forward strand.
GCAAAAATACAAACAGGTTGGGAATGAGCTGGAAGTGTCAGAGATGTATAAGAGGTTAAGGCGGTTGGGCTTAGAGGAAAACACTGAATAAACTTAGACTACAGATTAATATTCCATAATGGGATAAATTCCATTTCTACATTACCATACTGCCGTAAAGTGACACATTCTGAAGTCATCAATTCACGCTAGGCATCTGGTTAGACTTCATGAGTGACTTGTACCGTTATTTGTCTCAGCTGTTTAGCACCTCTCTAAAATGAAGCAAAATCAAAGAGTAAAAATGTGTTGATTTCTTTGCCCTCATTAATGACACCGACAAGGAGAACAACCTATTTATTTTACAAAGTTAGTGCCACTGATTCAGAAATAGGCACGAAAGGGGACTTGAGTCAGTTGGCTCTGGGGATGGTATGCAGAGGAAAGGCTGATTTGGATTTTGAGACCCTTGCAAAAGATTCTCCAGAATCCTGCAACAAACTGAGGTCCATGGTCCGAGACAATATCTGTTGGTAGACCGTGAAGACGGACAATGTGCTTACAAAACAGAGAGGACAGGACTTGTGCATTGGGTAAGTTTTTTAGCGGAATGAAATGTGACATTTTTGAAAATCTATCTACCACTACCCAGACAGAAGTAAAGCCAGCAGAATTAGGAATATCCATAATGAAGTCCATTGATAAATGCATCCAGGGTTGCTTAGGAATAGAAAACAGCAGCAAAGGACAAGCTGGGTAAGTACGGGGATTTTATTTCTGGCACAAGATTCACAGGCATTAATAAAGTCTCTAGTGTCCTCATTCATGGAAGGCCACCAAACGGTTCGAGATAACAATTCTAAAGTTCTTTGAATACCCAAATGTCCAGCTGTTTTGGAAGTGTGATTCTCCAGCAATACTGATTTACGTAAATTCTCAGGAACAAAGACACAGTGATCAGGTTTACCAGCTGGACATGCTCCCTGTGCCTTCAATAGCTTGGTCTGCAAATTATGGGTATAGCCAAGAAGAATATTTTCCGGAGATATTACTGGTTGAGGAGGAGTAGCAGATTTCTGTAGATTCAGAAGGAACAAGATAGGGCATCAGCTCTCTTGTTTATGGACCCTGGTCTGTAAGTGATCAAAAAATTGAACCTGGTGAAAAACAGTGCCCATCTGGCTTGCCTAGGATTGAGGTGTTTAGCAGACTCGATATAGGCCAGATTTTTATGATCGGTGTACACTGTGATTTTGTGGGGAGAACCTTCAAGCCAGTGTCGCCACTCCTCGAACGCCAATTTGATGGCCAGCAATTCTCAATTTCCAACATCATAATTACGTTCCGCAGAAGAATTTTTTTTAGAAAAGAAGGCACAGGGTTGAATTTTACCATCATCTTGAGCTCTTTGGGATAACACAGCACCTGCCCCCACATCAGAGGCATCAACTTCCACGATGAAAGGTATGTTAGGGTTTGGATGACGTAAGATGGGTGCAGCAATGAATGCTTGTTTTAAGTCTTTGAAAGCCTGTGTAGCTGATGAAGACCAATTTCCTGGATCAGCTCCCTTCTTAGTTAGGTCTGAGATTGCTGAGATGATGGTGGAAAAGTCTTTGACGAATCTTCTATAATAATTAGAGAACACTTGAAATCTTTGGATGGCTTTCAAATTTTCAGGCTGTACCCATTCCAAAATTGCCTTGACTTTCTGTGGGTCCATGGAAAATCCCTGCGGGGAGATAACATATCCTAGGAAGGTGACTCTTTACACTTCAAATTCGCATTTCTCAAGCTTGGCGAAGAGATGATTTTCTCTGAGCTTCTGTAAGACTTGACAGACATGGTTACGGTGACTCTTGACTGAAGGGGAATAGATCAGAATGTCATCCAGATATACCACAATAAATTTCCCCAGAAAATCACGAAGCACATCATAAATGAGATCCTGGAAGACCGCCGGGGCATTGCAAAGGCCAAAAGGCATGACCAAATACTCATAATGTCCAGAGTGGGTATTAAAGGTGGTCTTTCACTCGTCACCTTCCCGAATTCTAACCAGGTTGTAATTTAGTGAAAATCTTGGCCTCTTTCAGTTGAGCAAATAAATCTGTTATGAGGGGTAAAGGATAAGAGTTCCCTACAGTAATTTTGTTCAGGCCTCGGTAATCGATACAAGGTCTGAGGGACCCATCCTTCTTACCCACAAAGAAAAATCCTGCTCCAACGGGGGACTTGGAAGGACAAATAAATCCTTTTTGCAGGTTCTCCTGAAAATAATCCTCCATAGCCTTGGCTTCAGATTGGGCTAAAGAGAATAATCTACCCTTGGGTAGTTTGGAGTTCGGAAAGAGGTCTATGGCACAATCATAAGGTCTATGTGGTGGAAGATGGTCCGCTGATTGATGCGACCAATTCCCAGGGGCTTCCCATCAAGTCCACAGGCAGTGACTGGCGATTCAAGTTCCTGAGTGGGTACCCCCAAAGATGTCACCAGAGCAGAGTCAATGAAATTCCCGGCAGCACCACTGTCAATGAATGCTAGGGCCTGAACTCTATTATCACACATGGTCAGGAATACAGGAATCAGGAGAGAATTTTCTGAAGAGAATAATGAATACCAAAGCCAGACAACTCCATCATCTGACTGGGTCACACGTTTTCCCGACGGCTGTACCTTCTCAGGGCACTGGTTAACTCTGTGCCCCTTGCCACCACAGTATAAGCAGAGTGCCAAGGTTCGCCGACGGAGCTTCTCCTGGGGACTAATATGAAAAGACCCAAGCTGCATCAGCTCATCATCTAACAGGGTCTCTCGGGTGGCAGGAGCAGAAGCGAAGCACGGTGAGGAACCCCGCTCTGCTGACCGCTCCTTCAGATGCCTATCAATTTTAATGGCCAGACACATAAGGTCCTCAAGAGACCCAGCCCCAGGATATTGCACCATCGCGTCTTTGGCAGCGTCTGACAGGCCTATGTGATATTGGCACCGGAGAGCAGGATCATTCCACTGGCAATCTGTAGCCCATCTCAGGAATTCTGCAGAGTACTCCTCAGCAGTTCGGCGACCTTGGCGGATGTTGCGTAGTTTAGCTTCTGCAGTGGCAGGGCGGTCAGGATCATCATATAGAAGGCCCAAAGCTTTGAAGAAGGCATCTACGGATTGTTTGACAGGATCATCATCACGTAGCCCAAAGGCCCAGGTCTGGGGATCACCTTGTAACAGGGTAAAAATCAGTCCAATACGTTGTTTTTCATTACCAGATGACACTGGACAGAGTTGAAAATAAAGTTTACAACTTTCTTTAAAGGTCAGGAACTGTTTGCGATCCCCGGAGAAACAGTCTGGAAGCTGCACCTTAACATCTGTGACTGCACCCCCAGAGGCTGCAGGAGGCGATGAGACATGTGGAACACTTAGGGCAGCAATTGCTTGGTCCTGGTGATTTACTTTATTGGTAAGATCTTGAATGACTGGTCCTAAGTTGGAGACCTGAGTGATTAGAGCTTTTATGGCCTCAGTGACAGCAGGATCCATAAGGCCTATGTTAGGCCGGTTATAATGTTACGGCACCGCCGGAATTACCTGAACTGAGAACCGAGATGGTCATCTGGAGAGGTGGGTGTCGGCGTAATGGTATCCCTGGTTTACCTCGACAGAGAACCGAGGTGACCAGCAAGAGAGAGAGAAAGCCAGGTAGCTCACCAGGGTGTAGAGCCTGATGTTGGACCGAGTGTTCGCTAGAGCCCCTGATGGTGGGAATAGACTGAAGCTGGTAGGAATCCGTCAGGTTATGCCACTTAGAGAATACCCGGAAGAGGAAAACGGGGCAGCAGGGAATGGATAAGATAAAGCGGGTAAAATAGCAAAAGTAGTACCAGAAGAGACTGGACTGTGACAAACCACAATAAACACAAAACAGAGACAACAGACTAGAGGGGGTTAACATGACAAACAAGACTGACTGACAGACTGGGGCTTACTCACACACACACACTCACACACTCATACGAACTACCCAGAGGGCTACAAACACAGGCTCACAGGAGAAGGCAGAGAATAAATACAAAAAGGAATAATACAATAATGTGGGAGAGGAGGAATTGGTAAACAGAGGGTAACAGGCAAGGACCAGGGCTGGACAATGGAGGGCACTCAGGAATCAGAAATAAGCAAACAAGAGCAAAGTACAAGGCAGGCACAGATACTGGGAAACAGAGTCTATAACCAGCAAGGTTTCTCTCAGGCAAAAGCTATTTAAAGACCGGCCCACCAATCAGCAGTGCAGAACTGACACACCTCCTGCTAATAGCACAGCTGGGGAGAGACAGACAATTAGAACTAGGCAAGAATTAACACACACTCTGCCAGGATGAACCTGCAGAGTGTAACATGGAGTTGAGTGACGGTTTCTACATTCCTTTCTCACCCTCCAAAACGACACTGTATGTGTCAGTGAACTTGTACTATTGTTGTTTACAGCCAAGGACTTTCTAATATTGTCAGATACAGATTTTTGTTCTGCACTATGTCCAATACCAGTGAGGAGAGTGGCTTTGCACAGGCTTCCCTGACCAAAGGAGATGTTTTAAGCTTCTCGGACGCCGAAGTGGAAGCAATTTTATTTGCTAATAATCCTGCTGGAGCACTTCATGTGCAGACACAGATTGACATTTACCATGAGGGGCTATGCTTAAAGAAGAAACTTGTGGACTTCAAGTATCATGGAATCACACTCTCTAACTACTACAGAGAGAATATGATTCCCTGTGGCTTCTGCATTGCTAACATCCCCACTATTGGGAGATGTAACCCAGAATTTTGCTGTCAGTGGATAGCTGTACTTATGAAGTGGTTCGAGGGTGAACTACGCGCTGACCAAGTGCTAGTAGGTATACAAATAATACAACATAAACTACAACAAAAACAGAAAACACAAAACACTTAAGGGGATAAAAAAGATAAAAGATATTTATTAAGATGTACAGTAAAATCAACCTGATTCTGAAAGATCTGTACAGCTGTAGGTTCTGGACAAATTGTGCAGAAAGAATATGTAGAAAAAATAGGCAGAAAAAATATATCCACCTATAGGTCTTTCACAAATACTTGCTCCGGTATTGCTGTACACAGTAAAAAGTAAAGATATACACTGATCTTGTCAGTATAAAGAGAGCAGAGTATGGAATATAGTACAGTACAATCAGCCTGTGCCTGATGTTTCAGTGCTGGGCTGTGACTTCTTTATGTGGACGGGTGCTTATTATCCAGATGATATACTTTAGGCTGGATAGATGGCTCAGCCTTAATATAGGTGTGCTCCCGCTAAGTGCTGGTTAAAAGTCCGTTTTTATAAACGTGCAGCACTCCCACAAGCTGGGAAAGGACAACAAGAGCAAGACTTTGTAAGTCTGTTTTTATAAACGTGCAGCACTCCCACAAGCTGGGAAAGGACAACAAGAAAAAGACTTTGCAAGTCTGAAATAGGTATATGGTACCTTGTGTCCTGCGGATAAGGGTGCACCCTGCGTCTTCTGGTTGGAGACGGTGGATAGTGTGTCTCTCTAAGCTGCTAGTTGCAGCCTTTGACAGGCTCGTGCTGGGAAGATCCCGTGCGCTCTCTCGTGCCGTGTGGTGTGACTGCTGCCGCTATTACTGCAGATGATAGCGGGTCACGGCGAGGTAGTGGTGGCGGGTCCTGAGGGGTCTGGGTAGCTGGAGAGCTCTCCCTGTCGACGCGTTTCTCCCCTCTGTGTGGGGGCTTCTTCAGGACGGAAAGCTACTTGTGACGGATCAGGATCAGCAGAGAAAGTGGGTTAGAGTGCCGGGTGGGCGGTTTATATACGTGCTGGGTGAAGATGATTGGTGGAGGCCGTGGTCATGTGTTGTAGACACACGCTGCTGGGCTGTAGTAAACAGATCCACGTGTTTGTGGTGAGAGCTGGATATGCAAACAGCTGTGGGCTATGTGGTGGCTGATTGGGATGAGGACAGACAGACATATAGACATATATAAACGGATGACATAGAACAGTGGTGGGGGGGGCGTTTCTAGATGTGGATAAGACAAGAGAAGATATTGATAAAGCGGATAATGATGCTAAGTAATGAGACATATGGAGATTGGGAAATAAATGAAATAAAATAAATTAAATTAAATATAATAAAATGAAATAATTGTAAAAATAATTGTACCACTACCCGATCCACACTAACAAACTAAATAAATGTATATACTTATGAAATAAAGCAGTATAATTATGCGTCCAACCATGGGGGACAGAATGCACAAGTTAGAGAAAATCTTCTCAACAAGGTCACCCCCAATAAGAAGGCAAACAAACGAAACAAGTTTTTGCCAACAATTCCTACAATATGAAAAACTACTAACTATAGAGACAAGACAATGGTGGGAAGTGGCCTTCCTCAAAAATTACAGAGAACAAAACCTACTTCCAAGAGGCCTCAGAATAATAAAAAGACCAACTTTTATCCCAAGGAACAACAACTTTATAAAGACTTGGGACACAATCTTAGACATCTGTTCCCTGAACCTTGTAGACTTGATCATCAAGGAAAGAGAAGGGATCCTAAATGAGACAGACATCAGAATCAACAAGGCCGAATCAGGATTCTCAGATATCAGACACCTCGAGGATTTCAAGACCCTAGAGAACATAGCTAAAAGCAAACTGAGCAAACTCGAAGAGGACATCCTCAAAACCAAACACGATAAGATCCAAAGAGATAAGAAAGATAAAGATCTTGGATACGAGAAAATAGCAGAGCGAGATAAAGAGGCCAAAGTAAAAGCACGAGAAAGAAGACAAGCCAACAGTGGCACAACCCAAGCAATAAAATACGCCAAGAAGCACACATCTGTACCACAATACCATCCACAACAATGGAATAAAGGAAATTTCCAGCATCTCCACGCCACACTCCAAGAAGAATTGAGGCCCGGCACACCATCTATAATGAACATCCGACCATGAAGGATACAAGATACAGACAACAGGCCCACGCAGAAGCAAACGGCAGATAGAGAAAGCAACACTAAGAGAAATGATGAAAATACCGAGCACACTACTGCAGTGAAGAAAAACACAAACCAAGAAGAAATAGCCCTATCTTTCTACTACAAAGGTTTAGAAGAGGCAGAAAAATTAGAGACTATCAGTAGAGCCTCTCTTATCAACAGACTTTCACAAGAAAGAAAACTCCAACAGACTGAATGTCTCAGCCTAAATGGGTCCGCTTTCTCAACCTACACAAACCCCGAGAGTTATAGACAGGCTTTTTTAGAACTGGCACAAGATTGCACGCCTGCAAGACTAAAAGCATCCCAATCAAAGTCAGAATGGGGGGACTCTATATGGGAGATGGAAAATCCAGAGGACTCCGAATATTTGAACAGACAAAAGAGAAAAAGGAACCCCTCAAGAAACGCGGAGAGCGAGGAAGAGGAAAGAACGGGTACCGAGCCGAAAATAAAGAAATAAACACACAGGGCGTTTTTAACCTAAGCGACCTATCCCTTGAGAACAGTAACCTAGAGATACTAGCGAAAGGCCTCAAGTTTGCCCCAAGTAACAATATGAATAAATTCGAAACCTATTTAGATATACATTGCTTTATAAGGAAAATTACACTCAAGAAATTCTTCATGAGGAACCCCATTCAGAACTCCATACTTCCCCTAACCTCTATCATAGAAGATCCATATATACATACGGACCTAAAAGAGAAAGCATCTTTTTTCCCACAACACGTGAAAGGCCCCTTCATCGAGACCTTCCAGAAACTGGTGGAAGAGGATCTCATAAAACTTAAACTCAGAATCAACAAACACCCCAAGACGAGTAACCTCACCTCCAAAGAAAAATCGAGCCTTAGAACTCTTAAGGACAACCACGACCTCACCATAAGACCAGCGGATAAGGGAGGCGGTACAGTGGTACAAAGTAGAGAAGACTACATGAAGGAAGCGCTAAAACTTCTAGGGGATACCTCTACTTACTCCATACTCAAAGCAGACCCCACACTCAAATTCAATAATGAACTCAAAACCATTTTGGACATAGCACTTAAAGAAGGCATCCTGAACAAAAAAGAACATAAGTTCATATTTATCCCTCACCCCAGACTCCCAGTATTCTACCATCAGCCGAAAATACACAAGAGTTTAGAAAACCCTCCTGGACGCCCCATCGTCTCAGGCTTCGGCAGCCTCACTACGAACCTATCAGCCTATGTGGATCGTTTCCTTTAGCCTCTTGTGAAAACACAAAGGAGCTATCTCAGGGACACCACCGACATCCTCCGGACTCTAGAAGACATCAGATGGGAGGATAACTTTACACTAATGACTAGTGACATTTCCTCACTTTATTCGGTCATCGACCACGAAGAAGGCTCAAAAGCCATCAAGAAATGCCTAAGAGAGGAATCCAACCTACTGTTAGGGGTGAGTGACCCTGGCACTCCGGGATTACCTTGCAATGAGAACCGAAGTAGCTCAGGTGAGGTACTTCGGTCTTACCTGGAGAGTGCCGGAGTGACCTCAATAAGGATCCCAAGAACGTGACGGGCAAGTTTCCAGAGACGCCTCGCAACCTAGCCAGAAGATCTTCACCCTTGCCCCTGGTGTTGGTGGATGGACTTTCCCTTCGGCGGCGCTGACAGACTCTGTTGAACTTGAACCCGTGGAAGGAAAGAAAAGACACCACACAGTGAACCACAGGAGACTAGGAAAAAACACTGGAAGCGGGAGCAGTACTGGTAACTAGATAATTACCAGGAACTAACAACACAGAGACGTAAAACACACTGACTGCGGACTAAAGAGGAACACAGGACTAAACAAAAACAGAACAAGACAAACTAGGGCCGCCACACAATACAAACCCCCAGAGGTCCCCCCCGAAGGGGTTCACAAACACATACACACAGGAGAGGTCAGGGAGCAAATATGAGGGATTTAAACAGCAAGGAGGGAGAAAGGGAGGAGCTGACCACAAAGGGTTAACCAGGGCAGGATAAGGCAAGGCAAGGCAAGGCTGGGACAGTCAGGTTCACAAGGCACAAGGCACTTGGCATACAAACAAAAGAGCAGGCTATAGTGACAGAGAACTGATTCTATAACCGGCGCCTAGGAAATGACCTAGAGGGTTTAAATAAGGGGGGAAGGTCTGCCATAGGAGGAGAGCAAAGGACAGAAGATATAAAGGCCAGCCACTAGAGGGCGCGTGCACAAAGAGAGCAGATTGCTAAGAATGCTGAAACCAAGGAAGCTGTCAGCCAGGAAGTGAGCAGCATGCATGGAGCAGGGAGAGAGGACAAGGTAAGAGCTGCTTGCTGTGGCTATACATTGGCAGCTGTAACACCTACCAGAAAAGCAACAGGATTTTATTTTGACAGACATACAATTAATTCATCCTTACCCACAACCACTTTTATTTTAACAACACTCACTACGGACATATTCGCGGTACCGCGATCGGGACAAAATTCGCTTCCAGTTACGCAAATCTGTTCATAGCACAGTGGGAGAATGAGGTCATTTGGTCCACGTCAAATCCATTTAGAGAGCAAATCAAAACGTGGAAACGCTATATAGACGACATTTTTTGTATATGGACAGGCAATGAGGACTCAGTCTCCAAGTTCAATGATTACCTCAATGACAACCTTTTCAATCTACGCTTCAACACTGAGACCAGCAAAAGTAAGGTCATCGTCCTAGACCTAGAAATCAGGGCGAACTGAGAAAACTCTCCACTATTACCCATATCAAAACTGTTGACACCAACACTTTTATTCCCGCCACAAGCAATCACCACCAACAATGGTTATCTAATATCTCAGGGGGACAATTTAAAAGGATAAGATGTAACTGCTCCAGAAGAGAAGATTACGATGCACAAGCCCTGGAACTTAAAACCTGTTTCCTCGAGAGGAAATATGATAATAACCTTGTTAACACCGAACTTGAAAAGAACAGGAACATAGACAGAAACAACTTCTGATGGACAAAGACAAGACCGGGACTAGAAAGAATAAGACAGAAGAGGAAATTTGCCTCATTACAGGCTATAGCAACGACCACAAGTCATTCGAGAGCATCATCAAAACACACTGGCATGTACTGCTCCAAGACCCCCTGGCCAAAGAGTTTTTACCTTTAAAACCAAAAATCACCTATAGAAAAGCCAGCAACCTGAGGAATATCTTAGCCCCCACTGTTCTCCAAGAACCAGGAAAGACCGGAAAGATCCCCAAACATGGCTAGGAGACAACACCGCAGGGTTTTACAACTGTACCAGGTGCTTAGCTTGTAAAACTTGTAACACCACAAGCACCAAACCCACCACCATCTTTACCTCCAAAGTCACAGGTACAAGCTTCCGCATCAGAGAAAAGATGACCTGCGAAACTAAGGGGGTAATATACCTTCTACAATGACCATGCGTGCTCCAAGAGGTGGGACGTACAATCAGGTGTATGAAATTCATAATTTTTGATCATATTTCTGACGTACAATCAGGTGCATTAAAACCAGAATTATGGAGCATATTGCAAACATTAGGAAAGGCTTGGACAATCACAGCATCCCGGTCCATTTTAAGGAATACCATAACAGCGACCCCGCAGGACTTAGCTTCACAGCTATCAAAAAAGTTCACAGATCATGGAGAGGCGGGGACTACACAGTATCCATAGCCAAAGAAGAAGCTAAATGGATATATACCATGAAAACTCTGATTCCTAACGGACACAATGTGGACCTTGATTTGGGCTCCTTCCTTACTAAGAATTAGCCCTACCTCCCCATACGTATCCTCCCCCTCACTATTGAGAATCTCCCCAGGGGGATCTACGTGCTATTTTCTAGTCTTTATTTCTTTATTTATATTTCTCCCCCCAGCCCACCCCCCATGCTCTATGCCTATATACACCTTTTACTTATTCCCTATCCTCCTTTATTTATCCATACTCATTATCTACATTTTCGTCTTCATTTATGTTTCATTCTCATCACAATTACTACCTTTTTCACATATTTTTCATCATTTATATTAATTTTCTTCAAATTTTTTCATCTTTCTAATTTTTCCCCTTTTTTACATTTTTTTTAATATATTTTTTTCATTTTTTACATTTTTTTTTACATTTCTCTATATTTTTTTCATTTTTTTGATTTATATTTTTTTTCATTTTTATTGTTTATTTTTTTTCATTTTTTTCATTTTTTTTTCATTTTCTAAATCTTTTTCATTTTTTTCAGTTTTTCACTTTTTTCAGTTTTTCACTTTTTTCAGTTTTTCACATTTTTTTCATTTTTCTATTTTTCCATTTTTTTCATTATTTTCCATTTTTTTTTCATTTTTTCCATTTTTCAATTTTTTCATCATTTCATAATTTTCTATTTTTACAATTATTTTTACAATTATTTCATTTTATTTTATTTCATTTATTTCCCAATCCCCGTATGTCTCATTACTTAGCATCATTATCCGCTTTATCAATATCTTCTCTTGTCTTATCCGCATCTAGACACGCCCCCCCACCACTGTTCTATGTCATCCGTTTATATATGTCTGTCTGTCCTCGTCCCAATCAGCCACCACATAGCCCACAGCTGTTTGCATATCCAGATCTGGATAAACACGTGGATCTGTTTACTACAGCCCAGCAGCGTGTGTCTACAACACATGACCACGGCCTCCACCAATCATCTTCACCCAGCACGTATATAAACCGCCCACCCGGCACTCTAACCCACTTTCTCTGCTGATCCTGATCAAGTAGCTTTCCGTCCTGAAGAAGCCCCCACACAGAGGGGAGAAACGCGTCGACAGGGAGAGCTCTCCAGCTACCCAGACCCCTCAGGACCCGCCACCGCTACCTCGCCGTGACCCGCTATCATCTGCAGTAATAGCGACAGCAGTCACACCACACGGCGCGAGAGAGCGCACGGGATCTTCCCAGCACGAGCCTGTCAAAGGCTGCAACGAGCAGCTTAGAGAGACACCGTCCACCGTCTCCAACGAGAAGACGCAGGGTGCACCCTTATCCGCAGGACACAAGGTACCATATACCTATTTCAGACTTGAAAAGTCTTATTCTTGTTGTCCTTTCCCAGCTTGTGGGAGTGCTGCACGTTTATAAAAACAGACTTTTAACCAGCACTTAGCGGGAGCACACCTATATTAAGGCTGAGCCATCTATCCAGCCTAAAGTATATCATCTGGATAATAAGCACCTGCCCACATAAAGAAGTCACAGCCCAGCGCTGAAACATCAGGCACAGGCTGATTGTACTGTACTATATTCCATACTCTGCTCTCTTTATACTGACAAGATCAGTGTATATCTTTACTTTTTACTGTCTACAGCAATACTGGAGCAAGTATTTGTGAAAGACCTATAGCTGGATATATTTTTTCTGCCTATTTTTTCTGCATTTTTTCTGCATATTCTTTCTGCACAATTTGTCCAGAACCTACAGCTGTACAGATCTTTCAGAATCAGGTTGATTTTACTGTACATCTTAATAAATATCTTTTTATCCCCTTAAGTGTTTTGTGTTTTCTGTTTTTGTTGTAGTTTATGTTGTATTATTTGTATACCTACTAGCACTTGGTCAGCGCGTAGTTCACCCTCGAACCACTTCATTCACCCATATAAGGTCTGGTAGCCCTTCTAGAACTACAGCAGCAGACAATTCCCCATACCCAGCAGCGCAGGCGGAGAACACCACAGAAATTGATAGCTATACTTAACAAGGCCTCATTCGACCTGATGCTCCTCGTCATAGAGGAGGCAGGTAAAATGGTGAAGGCCACAGAGGACAAGCTTAGGTCTTTTGAAAGCAAGTGACAGCCCTCTTTGCTGACTGACAACACACAAAACTGGCTTCTGAACTCACTAAGTTCAATCATGATAAACAACTTAAGGTGGAAAACGACTACGAAAAAAACTTGGTCTATCCCTGGTTTTCCGGCACTGATCAACAGACTCGCCCTAACAGATGGAGACCCTATAAAGAATGTCCCTTTATCCATATAGAGGCATTTGAAGCATCCAGTGGTCCCAATATGAGCTATAGTGAACCTGATGCCAGCAGCCAACTGCCCCCCCAGCCCCAGCGGGGTTTTTCCAACTGCCCCCTCAGCCCAAATCTTTGTTTGATCCACCTTCTTTCAACCCTTCCATCAAATGCTTCATGAGACTGCCAGAAGAGAGCATGTTTAAAGCTAATTCACAAATGCCCTGCACCAGGAACAACCTCTCTAAACAACAGCGAGAAGCTCTTCACAATCTTAAGAATGACCCTGATTTGATTTTTTCGTCCAGCAGATAAAGGTGGATGGATGGTTATCCAAAACCGTCTTGACTATTGTACAGAAATCTTCCGACAACTTGCCGACACATTCGTGTATCAAAAATTTCCATCTGAGCCTACCATGGAGTATCAATTATGTCTCACCTCCATCTTGCAACAGGCAGTGACTGAGGGGGCCAATACACCTACAACCAAAGAGGCTCTCTTGGTTCGTCATCCAATCATGCGCATCCTATACATCTTACCTAAAGTCCATAAGGACGCCCAAATCCCGCCGTTCAAGCCAATCATCTCGGCCTGCGGTTCATTACTGCAGCCGGTGTCACAATTTATGGATGTTCAACTACAACTATATACTATAGAAAAACAACGAAGAAACATAGGTGATTTCATAAAAAAGGCATATTTTGCTTATTTCGGAAGAAAGATATTACATTAAGATAAACTGTGGGCTCCACATAAAGTTTGTTCGGCTTATGTTGAAATATTACGGAAAATGATTGCTGGTAAGAAGAAAGCTTTAACTTTTTGGTGTTCCTATGATATGGAGAGAGCCAACTTATCACAATAACATGCTATTTTTGCTCAATTGATGTTAAAGGACATAATAAAAAAAACAAGCACAAAATTACCTTCCCTGTTGTCGAATCAGTTATGAAACTGATACCACATGAACCTGAATTACCAGTACCTAATCCACCTACAGATATTGACAATATATTGTCACAAACTTCATCTGATGATATTCCGAGTAGTGGTGAAATATTTAATGCAGAATGTTCGGGTAATACACCGCACCGCTAAAACAGAATCAACTAAATGATTTGGTGATGGATTTTGGACTTTCCAAAGATTCAGCCGAGCTGCTGGGATCTCGTTTGAAGGAAAACTATTTATTAGATCCCAACACTACATATTTTTGGTATCAACGAAGAGAAGAGGAATTTATAAAATTTTTATGAAAGGACAATGTTGTTTATTGCAAAGTTATAAAGGCTTAATGCAAAAGTTTGCTATTGAATACAACCCGCAAAAATGGAGGTTATTAATAGATTATTCAAAAATAAGTTTAAAAACTGTTTTATTGCACAATGGCAACACATAAGTGTCAATACCATTAGCACATTCAGTCTATCTTAAAGAAACATGAAAATTTGAAAACTGTTTTGGAACTTATTGGATATGCAAGACACAACTGGTTAATATGTGGAGATCTTAAAATTGTATGCATAGTACTTGGCCAGCAACATGGTTACACCAAATTCCCATGTTTTCTCTGTGAATAGGATAGCAGAACTAAAAATTTACATTGGCAAAAAAAAATTGGCCAGCTTAAAAAAGTTTATAAATTGGAAAAAATAATGTAATCAAATCCAGCTTATTAGATCCAAATAAAGTTTTACTTCCACCTCTACATATAAAATTAAGACAAGAAACAATTGTAAAAGCACTGCCTAAAGATGCAGAAACTTTAAAATATCTTTGCACCTAACCTATCGGATGCTAAACTGAAAGAAGGCATTTTTACAGGCCCTAACATTAGAAAGTTGATAAAAGATTAATATTTCATTCATGTAATGAATGTTGTGGAACTTTCAGCGTGGACTTCGTTCAAACATGTGATTTCAACATTTTTACACAATGTCAAGGATCCAAACTACAAAGAAATTGTCAGGGAAATGCTTAATAATTACAGAAACCTTGGCTGCAATATGAGTTTAAAGGTACATTTTTTGAATTCCCATATTGAGCATTTCACGAATATTCTCAAAGACTAGAGTGAAGAACAGGGTGAATGGTTCCACCAAGACGTTAAAGATGTAGAAATAAGGAACCAGGGTCATTGGGACATCAGCTTGAAAAACAAGATATTAATGATGTTTTCAATAATTATGGTTTTGTTTCTATTATTGTTTGATTTTATTGTTATTTTATTATGTAATTAAGACAAAAACACAGTGATATCATCAACACTTCTTCATATTTCACAATAAATATGTCAAGAACAATTTATCTTCTTGTTTGTTCTTAAAAATGTATGTAACCCCCTTACATAAAATGATGTGGTAATTATTTTTTATAGACTATTTCTTGATGTACACAGGAGTATGATTAAGAATATAAAAGTATTATTAAAAAAAACTTTCAATACCTTAAATTTCACAGACCTGTGTTATTCTCAAAAATAAAAGTAATAGCTTCTAAAATAAATTCAAGTTTAATATTATAATAATTTTAAAATGTTCTGACACTCCTAATACCATCTGTGTATTTTATTATGGTGTAAAGTGAGGGGACGTCAACAGTAATTAAGTAATAATGTTCTACACAAATTATACTTTCTATCTTTTTAATGACAGAGTATCCTCAAATAGGATAAAGTATTAATAACAAATGGTTGCAATATGGTGTTAATAATTTTGGATAACCTAGATGTGAGGGAATTAATTCCAACCACTATTGGCCTACCGGGGGGGGGGGTTCCTTTTCATTCTTATGTATTTTTGGTAATATGTAAAAAAATAGGAATAGTGGGGAGATGTGGTTTCTAGAAATTTTAATTGAGTTTTATCTATGGTACCCTTACAGAAATATTTAGAAATCATTTAATGGCATTTTGAGAGAATCACTTGGGTTACATTTGAATTTTTAATAAGTGGTTTCCTCTTTTAATTGTCTCATAAGAGCTCTTGTTCA
>WWET01004879.1:20488-39953 GCA_011038615.1 Limnodynastes dumerilii
TTTATTAGCTGGTTTGATTGTAATGTTGTTGTTATTCTTAAAAAATTGCGTTGCTTCCTTTTTTTTTGTTATATTTTGTTTAAATCTTTTGTGTTTATTATTCTTTTTTAATTTTCTGAGATCATTAGGGGTTATCCTATTAAAGGCTTCTATGAAGAAACCCCTACTATTTACTTGATTGAATGTAGATTTTGCCATCAGATTAACACAGAATGGTTCAGCTACTGCTTTTTTCCAGAATATATTTTTCTTCCTTTAATACAAAGTGTGTTTTGAGGGTCATTTTATGAATGAACTTCTGTAAATCAACATAACATTTAAATTAATTAATATTGTTATTCACGGCAAAGACCTTTTTTAGGAGTTTGACTCGGATTCTGTGGGCTATAGATATTGATGATTGCATATACTAATTGTTGGCAAATATTGATTCAGCAATGGTATTTCTTTCATCCCTATGTTTAAACATAATATATGTTATCCCCCCAAACAAGAGGAGAAATACAAATAGTAAAAAACAAATCTAATGGGGTATGGATTCACTCAAAACGCTGAGTCCAGAGCACCAAACCAAACAAGAGATGTAGTCCTGTTTTACTATAATGATAGACACACAAAATATCAATTCTATCTATGTGCTCAGACTCTGTTTCACAGGGACTAAATTATGTAAAGACACATGTAAACCAATAATGCTGACACTTAGAGGAGAATATAAAAAATCATATAATCTAAAGAATCCCCCCAAAAATTGGTCATAACACTCTAGCTTCGGTAATAGAAACAGCAAGATATGCAGCACTTGAGGGGAGTTTCAATATTAAAGTACTATGGAATACACATATAACTAGCAGTAATATATATGGCAGTATTTAAGATCAAAGGAGGTCCTTAAAAACATGGATGGTTCCCATGCCATCATTACCTTGTTTGGTACCACAAAAAGATCAGGATTATAGTGAAGTATAAACTCCCATTTCAGTATAACAGAATGTTTCTTTAGGTTCTGGTAGCTGTATAGTTCCTCATACAGAAATCAGTTCTGTGTTCTCAAACTTCATACATGCCCAGGAATGGCCGAAGCAGGGTTAGCATTCCATTGCAGTCCGGTTCCAAGACTCTCGTTTGTATGTGCCTTTCAGAATTAAATGATAGGAGAAAGAAGAGCACAGGTGTCTTGGTATAATACCTTTTTATTATGGGCAAAAGTCAAAATTAGTAACAAGAATACTCAAAAACGTTGTTTACATTAAATGAATAATGTCTCATAAGCATAAAAATTTAGGTCATCTGGCAAGCAGGTAATTTCACAATAAAGAAGTGTTCCGCAGCTGCCGATACAAAGTTGCAAATAGGGTAAACACAGCAAAATCAATGCGTTTCGGCTGACTTACAGCCTTTCTAAAAAATTAACTGGCAACTGTATTCCTTCCTACTCATATAGTCATAATGGTTTCCACTTAATTGCTGTAATTGGTTGGCAATACGTGCATGTAATTACATCTACTATTGGTAGATTTATAGAAACCACATCTCTCACTATTCCCGTTTTGTAGATATTACCAAAAGAATAAGAATGAAAAGGAAACCCCCGGTAGTCCAATAGTGGCTGGAATTAATTCTGTCACATCTCGGTTATCCCAAATGATTGACACCGTTTTGCAACCATTTGTTATTTAAAGGCTCACACAGATGGCATTAGGAGCATCAGCACATTTTAAATTATTATAATATTAAACCTGATTTTAAAGATTTTATTTTAGAAGCTATTACTTTTATTCTTGATAATTCTTAATTCTATTTTAAGGACAATTTTTATATTCAGAAGACTGGGATGGCGATGGGGGCACAATTTTCCCCCAGTTACGCAAACCTATTCCTAGTGGCATAGGAGGATGAACAGGTGTAGGCAAGACATGAGTGGGGTTAATATCTCAAAATTTAGCTCCATTAAATTGATGATGTCCTGTTCATTTGGACTGGACCTGGGAAAGGAATTTAATTCTTTCTGTAATTTTTAAACACTAATGATAAAAGTCACTTGCTCACTTTTGATATTAGCCAAACTTTTGTGAATTTCCTAGACCTTTCCATTTATCCTAAAGACAATATTTTGAAGGTTAGGAATTATATGAAATCTACTGACTCCAACTTATTTGATATTAATCAGTTCATTACTTGTAATATTGAAAATGTAATCTATCTTATTGAATGTAATTATGGCTATCAATATATAGGAAAAACCACCCGTGCATTACGTATTAGATGGGCTGAGCACTTGAACAACATTAAGAAGAGTTTTCCAAAACATCCCATGTCATAACATTTTAAAACAAATCATTCATGTTCCACCAGAATTTAATGATAGCGACAGAGAAAGTCAATAAAAATATAGGGAAAATAACATAAAACAGAATGCAGTGGAGAAAGATAATTATTCACTGTGGCGCTGTATTGAAATGTATAGTACACAACAATTAATTGACACCTAGAGTGCTATTCTTAAATTGGTATCTGCAAAACCAATAGAGAGGGAAAAATATGAACAAAATAAAGAATGCGCTTAAAATGTATGATTAAAGGAGAGGACTGTTCTCTATTATACGTTGATCATTTAACTATAGAACTACAAAACTCAATTAGAAAGTAACATAGGTATAATTATGAAAACAAGAACAGAAATAACTGGAGAGGCTACAGAGTAAAGCATACAACAGACATATTATTCACCAAAATCCAAATCCAAAAGTTTGTTTAAACCCTCAGGATGCAATGTACCTAACTTGTGAATGCAGAAAGATTCCTGTATACACAAGTTTTTGTACCTGTCTCTATCCCTGTCAGCGTCAAACATGTTGGGTTGCTGGAATGATGGTAAAAAAAGTGTCTGGAGACACTATGTTTCAGGTTTTTGTTCAGAACATTCCTACGATGTTCCAGGAAACATATTTTAAGATTCCTAATAGTGCGGCCCACATATTGAAGCTAACAGGGACAGCATAACACATACACAACATATTTTGTTTCACAATTTATGAATGATATTATTGGGAAACATTGTTTGGTAATGGATTAACAAAATTGACCAGTTTTGTTAACAGTATGTGAACAAGTTATGCACCTTGTCTTTCCACATTTATAACATCCTTTTATATTCAGAAAATTCCTTTATCTATTTTATTTGATTTGAAAAACGATGGGGCTAAATGATCCTTAAGGTTTTTGGCCTTCCTAAAAGTGATTAAAGGCCTCGGTGGTAAAATAGATCTTAACCATGGACAGTAAAGTTTGGTAATTACGTTTAATAATATTGTTGATTTTCCCTGCTGATTGATTAAATTTAGAAACAAAAGCCAGTGATCTTGTGCCATCGTTAGGTGTTTGATCTCCAATTGTGTCCCCAGATTTAACAGCCAGAAGATCTTCCCTCTTTAGAGTTAATGCTTCCTGATAAGCAGATTCCAAAAGTGGCTCTGGATAACCTTTATCTCTAAATTTGGAAGTGAGGACCCCAACCTGTTGTCTAAAGGAATCTATAGTTGAACAGTTTCTACGAATGCGTCTCATTTGCCCTTTGGGTATATTATTGACCCAACCTTTATGATGGTTACTCGTGTAACCTAAATAATTGATAGTATCCACCGGATTGGTGTAGGTTTTAGTAGTCAGCACATTATCTATAATGTAAAAGTGAGGTTATAATTATTGTTGTATAATTGCCCAAAAAAAGCTAAAAAAGATTCTGAAGTGCCTTTCCAAATAAAAAAAATCATCTATATATCTACGGTATAGGATGAGATTCGCACCCAGGTTGCCCCCCCAAATGAGCTCCTCCTCTAACTGGCCCAAATAAAGGTTAACGAAGCTGGGCGCGAATCTCATCCCCATTGCCGTACCAAGTTGCTATAAATAATATACATCACTAAAAATTAAAATAATTATGTTTTAAAATAAATTTAATAGATTCCAAAATAAATTCTTTAAGATCTAAAGATAGGTCATTGTCTCTTTGAAGAAAGTACTCTACCGCTTTTATTACTCTCTCATGTGGAATACTAGAATAAAGCGCCTGGACATCACAGGTGACCAAAAGATAAGTGGGATCCCATTCAATGGCTGAGATGCACTGTAGAAACTCGGTGGTGTCCCTAAGATGAGATTTTAACGCTTTTTCCCTATTCTGTAGATATGTATCCACAAAATAGGACAAATTTGATGTCAATAAATGTATCCCCGATATTATGAGGCGACCCGGTGGATCCATCACCCTTTTTTGTATTTTAGAAAGATGGTAATAGGTGGGACCACCAGGAATTTAGGGAGGAGGAAGTCAAATGTCTGATGAGAAATGACACCTCTTTTAAAAAATTCCTTCAAAAGAGCTTCAAGTCCTATTTTAAATTGAACAGTGG
Organism: Limnodynastes dumerilii; assembly: GCA_011038615.1. Taxonomy (NCBI): domain Eukaryota; kingdom Metazoa; phylum Chordata; class Amphibia; order Anura; family Limnodynastidae; genus Limnodynastes; species Limnodynastes dumerilii. The sequence goes on from WWET01004879.1 coordinate 24,901, forward strand.
GGTCACCCTGCAACACTTTTTATGTAGTGATATCTCTCAACTGTCTATTTGCCTCCAATAAATATTGGGAAAAATCCTGGACGACCTCCCCCCCCTTATCCGCTGGCTTAATCACCAAGGACCTATCTGCCATCAACTCTTGAAGTGCTAATCTTTTCTTAGCAGAAAGATTATTATTGTAAATTGGATGTTTTTCTTCCTTTTCACACAATATTCTAAGGTCTTTCAGTGTGTTTTGATAAAATGCATCAATCAGACCATTTTTGCATTGCATTGGATAAAAATTTGATCTTTTTTTGAAAGGAGTTGAGATAGAATTACAGTCCGAGGTGACCAAGCCGTCGGAATTGGGGCTAATAATGGACAATCTCCGCCAGATGATTCCTCCATTAGGGATAGCAATGACTGTAGAGCTTCAAGCTCCTCTGTTGTACATGCCATATGACTAGAGCTAAAAAAAGAGTCAGGCAGGGAAAGGGGAGTTTGTGAGAGGTCTGATAAGATGTTATTTTTGGGGGTCTTTAAAGCAAAGTATTTCTGCCTACAAATAGCTCTGATGTATTTATGAAGAGTTCAAAGTAGTTAGGGTTAGTCGATGAGGAAAATTTCATACCCCGTTATAATAGTGACATCTGAGCATCTGTAAGATTTTTAGATGATAAATTAAAGACCCCTGTACAAGCTATATCAGACTTCTCCTTTGGTGTTATTTTTTGTGTTGTCTCTACCTCCCCTATTTCCTCTTGGCCTGACTCTTTTCTTCTATCTTGGGGGGAGTTCAGATCTAGAGCTTGAAATCGATTGCTCACCGTTATAGGGTATTGGGTTAATAGCTGAGCTTTCCCTAAAAAAAACTTCTGAATGGGTCTGAGAAGTGGTGGGTGCCTCACTGTCCAGATTTAATATATTTATTTTATTATAATGTGTTTAAGGAAAGCATGTTGTATTTTCCATGTTAACTAATGTTTTCAATTTGGCATGCTCATAAACCAAGGGTTAATACACACCTGAAATACTAGAGAATGTAGATAAATAGGGTGTGCTCTCAGCAGAGACCATACCCTTTCTGATGAAATCACCACCTGTGTGAAGAAACGCGTCAAAGTTCCTTTACCACAACGAGTGCTTTGCTCCAAACTACTCTTCATCTAAGTACTGCTCATTTATTATCGTGTGACAAGTATCAAGGATTTTCAATCCCTATCCTGCAAAAAGAAGAAGCCAAGAGACAGCGCATGGTCCAGCGGCATTATCTGTTATATACAGACTTTAATATGTCGGATTAAAGACACCAGGCTGCCGTCCTGTGGTATAACACACCAACTACAGGTAATTCAACTTTAAAGTAAAATCTTCAGGTTGCTGTCCTGTGGCTCACACGCTGTCTACAGGCATTTATTTCTACAGCGCTCATACCCATGATAGGATTCCAATTTGCAGAAGCTTTCCGGCTCTCTTTGGAAATCGTGAGGACACGCTACAAGGAGGGTGAGTTGTACCTCTGTTAACCTACACACGATTTCTGCTTTAACACTCGATGAACTGTATGGTGAGCTGTGCTTCTGTTTCTTATGAGTGATTTTCCAAGGCACGTATATAACCTCAGCTGCGGTGTCAGTCCTTCAACTGCTACTTCACCGCATTGATGCACAATTTATGATTCATCTATATAACGGACACATTGAATTTCAATAATTCCACGTTACTGAGTTCTATCCTTTTATGTTAATATGCACATTAGCCTGACTATCCTCAAAGACTTGATTATCTTCACTGTATATTTAAGCTCCGGAGCCTAATCAATAATATCATTCCATTTAGTTGGTTCACAGTGAATGTACAATTGCACTTTATGTGGTTTTTTACTTATATGTATTTACATTGTTTAATAAATTGTATTTTATTATATGGTGTGGTTTGATTGACCCTTAGCGCATTCTCTATTTTGTTCAGAATGCAGTGGATTTTCAATATGGATACCATCCACTAAAAAGGACTTAATACAGATTTTGAAATTAAATGGTTAAATGTCTTATGCATTTTAAACTTGTCTTGCATCCTTTAATAACATTCCGTTGTCTTTTACCCCTATGGTAGATTGCTGTTTTATTTAGTCTGTATTTTACTTTGCCTGTTTTAATCATTTTAAATAATGCTCTGAATAAGATGGTCCAATCAAAATATTCTTGACTCTCATTATTGAACCAATAGTAGATGTGATTACATACACATATTGGCAACCAATTGCAGCAATGAAGTGGAAACCATTATGATTAAATGAGTAGGTAGGAATACAGTTGGCAGTTAATTTTGAGAAAGGCTGCAAGTCAGCCAAAATGTGTTGATTTTACTCATTTACTGATTTTGTTGATATTACCTGCTTGCCAGAACTAATTAACTAAATTTTTATGCTTATGAGACATTATTCATTTAATATCCTCAACGTTTGTGAGTACTAATTTTGACTTTTGCCTATAATAAAAAGGTATTATGCCATTGGCACTTGCTCTCTTCTTTCTGCTATCACTTAAATGCGGTTGAGTGCATACGAAACAGAGATTTTGAATTAGACTGCAATGGAAGGTTAACCCTGCTCCGGCCGTTCCTGGGCATATACGAAGTTTGAGAACACAGACCTGATTTCTGTATGAGGAACTATACAGGTACCAGAACTTAAAGAAACATTCTGTTATAGTGCACTGTGAGTCTAAACTTCACTATAATCCTGAACTTTTTGTGGTATTGAGGTAACAAGGTAACAGTGGTACGGGAACTATCGATGTTTTTAAGGATCTCCTTTGATCTTAAATACTGTCACCTATTTTTACCACTAGTTATATGTGTATTCTGTAGAACTTTAATATTGAAACTCCCCTCTAGTGCTGCATATCTTGCTGTTTCTACTTTACTGGGGCTTTCGTGTTATGATCACTTATTTGGGATTTTTTAGATTATATAATTTTTTTTCTCCTCTAAGTGTCAGCTTTATTGGTTTACATGTGTCTTTATCTTGACACATAATCCTTTTAGTGTTTTTTTTAGTCCCTGTGAAACAGAGTCTGAGTACTTACATAGAATTGATATTTTGTGTGTCTATCATTTAAACAACAGGACCTGGGGCCTCATTTACTAAGGGGAGATTTAAATATCCCAAAATATCTCCATACATCTCCGTAGTTGAGTGGAGATTTTTTCACAAAAATCTCTGTATTTACTAAGGGGAGATTTTGCATGGAGATTTTCAAACTCCGGAGATGTCCGGACATTTATCTCCGGAGATTTAAATCTCTGGAGTTGCCCGCGATTTGTATGAATGTAATGTTATGTATAGGAAAATACTCGTTTCACAGTAGATCTCCAAAATTTGCTTTAAAATCTCTGGTGTTATGTAAAAAATTGTAAGACTTCACACAGAACACTATTAGCATCACAGACCATCTGCACATTTAATGAGTGGTAAAGGTGGTGATTGGTATATTAATGTGCCCTTTCCTCAGTGCAATATGTGTGCAATCTATCGCCAAGGACATTGGAAGATCCAGACAAATGATAAAAGTGTAACTTCAGGTCACGCCAAGTTTCCTCCAGGCTGATGAAGCAGATATATGGACGCAACAATTTAATCAGTTCACTTAACACATTAATTAAGTAATGAGAAATGTCACCTGTGATATTCCAACCACTCTGCCAGTCACAGACTGGAATGACTCTGTGGCCAAAAAGTGGAAAACACAGTAATTTGTGCAGCCCAGACACTGCATGAAACCGTTATGTTGTTGGGTCCAAATCCCTCCTCATCTGCTCATAAAGGCTCTTCTGATCAGACAGGGAGTTATTAATGTATGATTTTTCCTGTGAACAAGTTGCGCACGTTTTGCGTATTTAAATCCTGCGTAAATTGGCGAACCTTAAATAAATGATTTTCCAGTAGCAAGTTGTATTCCAATGTAGAAAGAAGAATCTTTATTTCAAGAATAACAGCAAAAATACAGCCAAGATACAGGATACCAAACCAACAGTGTAGGAGCAGATCTGTCCAATATTTCTGTACAAAACCTTCTAACTACAGTGTGGTACAGCATTTGCTTATATTCATTTTACAGACAAAAGGTTAATGACATCATGACCAGTCGCCATTGATTTTCAATCCTTGGTCCTTCATTGGTCAATTCTGGAGAATATGTTCAAGTCTGGAGATCTAATTAACACACTTAATTACCTTAGCTATCTAAACTAATTTCATACCAATATCTAGTAACAGTAATAAGTTGTGATTGCAATATGCGATCGCAACATAATATTCACCAATATTTGCAGAATGTATAGAACTACACAACACTACTAAACATGATTATATAAACATTTACAGATGTCATTGCAGTTTAAACCTCCTACAGACATTAAACATTACTTTTAAATATATCGGAATACTGCTGTTTTTACCAGCATACAGAAAATACATACAGAAACATTGTAACACACTCCCCGCCCCACAATACTCCCATCATGAGCCACCAGCCCCTCCTCACCTCTTCCTCCACGGCGTGCGCTCCCTTCTCCTCGGCATCCAGACAGTGCTGCAGCATATGTGATGATGTCACACGTTGTGACATCATCACCCAGTGCCGCGGGCCCGGATCTTCACAGCGGTAATGCAGAGGTCTGAACTGCAAGGCATTCAGACCTCTGCTAACGAAGAATTTACTAGTGTCCTGGGCAGGACAGATAAGAGGTCTGGGGCTATCCCGGCCCCCTCTCTGTCTGGGCCCGGGACACTAGGCCCGGCTGCCCCCCCCTTATGGCGGCCCTGTATACTACATTAACATTAACTGTACTAAAATACACCATATAAATACAACATATACAGTTGTGCTTTTTTAAACTTTTCCCAAAATTCTGCAATGCATGGCGGGTCCACCTTCTGGGGAAAGTTGAATAGGGCTTTAGAAATCATTTATCCTTTGTTTACTTACCAATTAGCAGCTACTAGTTTCCTACAGAGAACAGACAAATGAGCTGACATCACTCATTCAATATTCTAGAACAAGTGTATAACACATCCTGTAAATTGAATAGGTGTTGTCAGATCCATTGTTTGCAGGAAGCCATTAGCTGTTAATTAGTCAGTAAACAAAGGTTTAGTGACTTACTAATGGTATGCAAATTAGCTTTCCCTTCATTTACCAAAATTAGCATCTTGGATGGGAGAGCTGTATCTGAGCCTTACTGTATTGTGCTATAGTTTTTTGACTCAAAAAACAGAATGTGCACATACATATCTGTAGTGCTGTACAATAGAAATGTCATAATCTTTGATATTCATCCAGGTAGGCACCTAATGTGCCATTGACAGCTGTTTCCCAGTCTCTGGTATATAACTGTTCAGTTGATATATAATAAGACAAAAGTATGCTTATAATAAGTTTTATTTAAATCATCAGAATCCAATAGGAGATAGCTGTTGTGTTTATAATTACAATCATTAACTCTTTTTCCAGTGGTCTCAGAGGTAAATCCTTTCAGTAATGTTTAGCCTGGGCTTGGCAGGGATCAGCACAGGGGTTGCAAGGATCTGTTAAAGACAAATATTAAATATTATTTATTTTTTGATTATTATAATATGGAAACATGAATTAGTATTTATTAGCATCTATGAGGTAAATGACAGAATAACTGAATAGCTTTCTAAATTGTTTCTTAATGGAGTTTTGTGAGCCTGGACCTCTATTGATGCATTATTTAATATATGATTTCTAAAATGCTACTATTAAAGCAGAAGGTAAATTTACCCTTTGTTTTAAATCGGCATTTAATTGTAATTTAGTTTTATTTTTAAAGAAATATGCTATATTGTATTTATGCTATTTAAATCACATATTTTGTGATTTGCTGTTCATGATACATTGAAGTTGCCATGACAATCCAAGACATAACTCACTTAGCTCCACCAAGTCCCGGCGCGGTGAGATGCCACGGATAGTGATGGTTACATGCATGAGGGAGGTTCCTTAGAGGTGTAAGCACTGTTTTTTGTACACTTTGTATTCCCTGACGAGAGTTTTATAAAACTGAAATGTTGGAAACTAAGGCTTTAAGTTGTAATTCTTTTGCTTTTAAGACGACGAGTGCCATATACCTGCATTTGTTTATATTGGGATCTTTGTCCAGTATACGCAACACCGTATCTAATAGACTACATATGAGAAGTACCTATCACCTTAAATTCTCTCTCTCTCTCTCTCTTTCTCTCTCTCTCTTTCTGTATTCACAGATCCATTTTTTAAAAGTACGCAATTATACACACGCACGTAGCAACCCAACACCCATGACACTCCCCTCTCACGGCCGTGCAATCGTATACATACGCCTCCATAGACCACCTCTAACTTTACACGTGTACTTACGTGCAAATATATATGTCGTACGTGCGATTCTATGTATTCACGCCCTCAAAGACCCATTTAAATTACTCTCTTTCACGTAACATTTCAGGTACATATTTCAACCCCGCCCATCCAAGTGCGATTCACATGTTCTGTACTTATGTAAATAAATTCTCTCGCTCTCTGACTTTAATTTTAAATATGGAAAGTTATGGTTTGTTGCTGGGTAATTGTAAGAGTTCTGGGGTGTCTTTTTGTTTGTTTACACTCCCCATACCTTACAGCACCTGCTCCATATTACCTTATAAATTGATTTGAGCAACCTCCACTTTGTGTGAATATATATATATATATGTAGAAAGTTGTGATTTTGCAACTGAAACATCGGTTAACTAAATAAAAAGAAGCATTTTTAGAAGATAAATAGATAGATAGATATATGTGTGTGTGTGTGTGTGTGTGTGTGTGTGTGTGTCTATATATACATACATACACACACACAACACATCTATATAGATAAAAGTAGGTTCACAAACACACACACCTTGTATGCCACATACACAACATAGATGCATAACAGACCCACACACACACAACACAACTTGTATGACTTCCACACACATAATATACATAAATAAATAAATACATGCATAACACACATACTTACTTGATAGTAGATGTGTGCTGAGGTGGACTTTAAGTGAGTGCAGGAAGTGGGGGCAGTGTACCGCAGAACCCGGTCCTGCATTCAGACCTGTAGAGGACTGGATATTAATCAATTGATTAATATCCAGTCCTCTACAGGTCTGAATGCAGGACCGGGTTCTGCGGTACACTGCCCCCACTTCCTGCACTCACTTCAAGTCCACCTCACAACACTAGTACTGTTTGCAACAGATGAAATATGACTCCCCTGCAATCAACATGGTTTAGCCCAGGAGTGACTTTAAGTTCTTATTTTAAGAAGATTCTTAAGTGTGAATCAGGTCCTAAGAGACTACTAATTGATAGATTCAGGGGAAGAAAGGAAACCACATAAGTTTTTTACTGCCAATCTATGGTATAGTATATTATGCTGCTTTTACATCTCCACCACAGCAATAACTTGTTTTCAACCTGGGTGTTACCGTGACATTTCTGCATAAAAAAAACCAAAAACCTGTTTGGGTTCCTTAAAACACTGCAGTGTAGAACCAGGAAATTCCAAATCCTGTGTCTGCCTGGCAGTATTAAGGGCTGCGCGAGCCTCCTGGAGATAGATTTGTTTACTCTTGCCAACAGTAAAAAAAAATCTATCCAATCAGGTGTGTTAGTTGAAAAACCAGAGTTGGCACCGTTCACACCACTACTTACCATAGTCGGACAATAAAAAACCTTTCTCTTTTCCCGTGTCTAAGGGCCTGATCCAGAGCTACGACCGCAAGCGAGCGTACGCTCATCGTAAGCGAAAATTCGTGAAAAAATTCGCACCGCGCATGCCAAGTATGACAGCTTCCGGTCGCCTGGACGTCATGAGCGAATAGCGGTCGTATTGTGAGCGAAATATTCGCTCGAGGGGCGTGCGTTCAGTACGACGGTCGCCTGGGCGCTCGTTTTACTACACGGAGGCGGGGATAGCCATTTAAATTGTACAGTATGGGCGTGCTAAGCCCGTACGCTCAGCGTATTATGTGCGAAAATTCGTACGGCCGACGGTAGTACCCAGTGTAGGGTATAGCCGCCGTATCGTACCCAGTGTAGGGTATAACCGCCGTAAGCAGGTACTTTACTATGGGAGTGTTAGGGGCGTGCATGTTTATTCGCACGGTCGAACGTACGCATTCGCCCGCCGTGCGAATTTTCATAGCTCTGGATCAGGCCCTAAGTCCCGGGTAATTAGGTGATTTCAGCAATGATACAGAGAACATTGGGGTGTCATTGTCACCATAGTTATTGGAACAGGCAATGTGTTGAGTAAATTTGCATCTTATAGTTAAGATACTAAAAAATAATTATAATATTTAAGTTTTAAACTTGTCCCTTACTTTTTATGCCTACTATCATATTATCCAGATATTATACAGCAAATGTCCAGTTTTAGGAAACACATATGGATGCATTACCTATCACATGATGATGAAAATATATACTTAATTTGCATGTCTTTCTTAAAATGGGTAATGATGATGTTTATTGGTGGACATCAGGGTTCACCTTTTCCAAATTTTGGATATTTGCTTATATTTTACTTCTAATTAATTATGTACTATACTTTATTATTGTTTTATCCAAGTTATGTTTAAAATAATACATTATTAACTAAATTAACTAAAAGTAAATCAAACATCAAAGACCAAGAGTCTTAAAAATCAAACCATATTATGCCCTATTTCCATTAATGTGGATATACTAGATAATGTAATAATTTCAATACTATAAAGTGTAATAATTTCATATTTATACCTTTCTGATGTCCTCCGGAGCTCTGGCAGTGCTGCACAGGTTTGCAGGCTGTGATTAAACAAAGAAATATATATATGTATGTAATATATATAAGATCTCATCTCTAACTAAAGTATGCATTTAGATATATTTGTAAGATATTACCAATAAATGTGAGAAATGATATTCCTAAAAAATATATTAAGAGCTCACTTTAAGATATCCTAACAATTTATTTGATTTGTTTGGCCCTTTAACCACAATGGGTGCTACATTTTATAAAAAAAGAATATTAAATTGATCATACTAAGACCCACTGATTACTTACGGTCTTGGCAGATGCTTTGCTTCTGGCATGGATCCTGGCAGATGCTTTGTTTCTGGCATGGATCTTGGCAGATGCTTTGTTTCTGGCATGGATCTTGGCACACAGACTGCTTCTGGCAAGGATCCTTGCACTGGGACTTCTGTTGGCAATGTCCTCCTTTAACTCCAGACATGATTAAGTCTTTGGTAGCTGGCTCCTTGGTCAGTGTAAGATTGGGAAAATATTTATGGTTTGTTGAAATACTTTGAACAAGCTCCTTTTATACAGACAGATTTACATGTCACACATTCCCACTGCATGCTTAATACGATTCAGTTTTTACAAGAATGGGAAAACCAGGATGTTCCCAACTAAAACATTTATTTGCTTTTAATTATTTCCTTAAAGTTGGGTGTTTCCAAGTGAACAACTTATGCCACTTATCTCTTAAAATAGTGTGCTTTTATCTAGTACCTTTGAAACTACCTGACAAATAATGTGATGAAATAAGGATACAATTTCATTTCAGGTGAGTAACACTGAGAAGGCAATAAATATTAGGATAAGAAGGTGAAATATTCTGCTAATGCAGTGAACAGGTTTCTAAACTATTTATGAGGATAAATTTCTTTAACATTAGTAATATATTCGGTGCAACGGAACTCTTCCAACCCCTAAAAAAACCATACCAAAAACCAAAACAACATGATAGACAAAAAAGGTCCTTAATGAGAAACTTTATACAAAATTCAAAGTTTTCTATATTTGGAAGAACCTGAAAGACAATGTCTTAAGCTTGTGTTTTTATGGCAACTTGTTGAGCCGTATATACCCTGTACATACACCATTATTGTATGGCTCACACTAAATCACAATGGGGTGATCCATTTCTGAAATCATGGCCAGGACAAATGCAAAACCAAAATGACCTCTCACCAACTTACAATTGTTGTTCAGGACAGAGAGAAGAGCTCAAATGTGCTCTAATATGGAAGAGAAAAATTATATTTTTTAAAGAAACAAACTGTTGTGAAACAAATAAATTGGCTATGGAACCGCTGATCAGGGGACACCCACTCCACACTGTAAAATGTAAATGCTTCCCTCCAGCCATCTTTGCGGGTGAAGGGGAAGCACAGCCATTTTGCTTTTAAAATCCACCGTACGGAACTTAGTTTTGTATGATGGAAGTTACGTTAGTAAACCTAATGTAACATCTGGAGAGCACATGTGCCCTTCAGTCCATAGAACCCACTTACGCACTTTGAGTGCGTGCAAACAATATATCCCCTATTTGAGATTACACTTCCAAAACATATTGGAGACGTATATAACATTAATTTTACAAAAACAATCTTGCATGCGTAATCTGTGATTCAAGGTTAGAATACTTTGCACTTATGGAATGGGTGCACCTGCTTAAAATGGTAATCTTTCCTAAAAAATATACCTGCTCTAAGCCCATCTAATTATGCTTAGCCATCAGGATGTCCACTGTATACATTAAATATTTTCCTCATTAATCTGAGACTTTAAGAAACAGAATAAGTTTGGTGAAGTTGCAACAACCCAAACCTCAAAGAGGCCTCAATGTTCCCAACATTGCATTATATAATCAAGCAGCCCAACTTAGACTCTTATGGGACTGGCCGTTACACAACGAAATGAATGCTAACAACTCTCAAGGTCAACAATTTCTCTCAGAGATAAACCTCTAAGTCTTTTTATAGCTTCACAATGTGAAGGTACCTGTTCAGCTCTCCACAAACCCTCTTGTAATTCCAGTCTGACATCTTTGGTTCCAGAAAAAATATATCAAGACAAATATACCCGCGCTACCTCTCCTAGCAGCTGTCACAGCACCCTAAAAAAAGAAAAGTGCCACTTTTTTCTTTTGATAAGAATAAGACTTTAAAAATTAGAGCTCCAACTTAAAACATACAATAAAAAATGTTTCAAGGGGTGCAACTGCGCTTCTTAATGACACAATGTATACAATAAAGCTTCAAAAAATACTGGGCCGGATCCAGAACTACGTCCGTCTTCCATAGACGTAGTTCTGGATCCAGCCCAATGTCTCAATAGTCCAAAGTCATCAGTGTATTCAAAACGTAATTTGAATATAGAAAAGTACTTGCAACAAAGTGTCTTCCTTATTCTTCAAATGTAGCTTTTGTTCAGCAGATTTTCTCCAGCTTTAGAGAAGTAACAATTCTCATCCACATAAAAAAATAAATAAACAGAAAAAAACTCTAGTGTGATATGTTTCAATATCAAATGAATTTTCCTTGTATATTCAACTCACACTTTTATCCTCTTGGGCTGAATGCATCCAAGAATTATGGAACTTTCAATTTCCTTTCCCAGGGATGTGGTGCTTCTCACGGAAATCTTTTTCTCTGAAGATGTAACGCTTCACACGGATATGGAAAGATAAGATAAAAACACTCCTCTAGTGTAATATGTTCATTATATGAAAAACAATTCCCCTCAGTATATTGCACTCACATTTCACTTGGGCTGTATGCATATAAACAATATCCTCAAAAGCATTTCCCTTGATATCCAAGACAGGACTCCATTGGATATTTACTATCTGATCTAACCCCAAATGCCTAATAACTGTCAGTGAAAGACACAGAGCCTAATATTACTGTGAAAGTGGGATACTAGAGAAAAATAATGGTATGTACCAACCAATCTCAGTTGACAGAGTGAAAATAGTAATAAAAGTTCTTCCAATGGCAATGTGGGGGAAGAAATTAGAAATGAGGTGTCTGCAAGTTGTAACAAAATATTGCCAAAATATATAAGAAATGATAACAGACATGATCATTTTGCACAGTTACCCTAAATTGAAGCCAAAATTGCAGATTTGGTGCCTGGGACAGAATGGGCTTGATTCAGTTACCCGTGATGCCTGGTCTCGGTACTTCTTTCACGAATTAGTATTGTGGAATTCATTTATACCTCATAGAAGGGCATTTTAATATAAGCAGTTTTTTCTTACCGTAAAAGACGGAAATAGGCACACTTTGCACTTATTCCCATCTTTGAAAGGAATTGAATCCTGCCCAAAGTGTGTAATGCTATCTCAAACATTATATAGAATGGCAATGTAGCAAAACAGAACACTGTGTGTGGAAGCAGATGTGGATTTTCATTCTGTTGACTGAAGTTTGTTGATACATGTTACCATATTTGTCTGGTACTCCATTCTCCCACTTTGTGACATTTATACTAGATAAAATATGGTCCACATCTGTAGGATGTTTCCACGCTGACTCAGGTTATATATAGACTTTCCAGCCAGCATTTCTCTCACTCTGTGCCAGGAGCTCCTTCTTCAAGGAGAAGCAGTTTTGTTCAAAGGATTTTTTTTTCTTTTGCAAAGCATGTGGATTAAAAGCTTACAAGACTTGATCCCCTACAGATGAAGACCCCGTGTATTGCTAAGTTTTTACTGGGTTTTTAAAAAATAAATTTTATTGGGTTAGCCCATTTTCATTTAATGTGAATTAGCACAATGGGTGCTGAATGTCAGAGCATGCTTCTGCTTATATGTATGGCCATGCTGGCATCTGTAGAACTTCAAGCACCAGAAAACTAATAATGGAAGCCTGTGTTTGCTGGGACCAGTAGTGCACTACAAGTCCCATCAATCCCAGGTTGCGATTCATAGCTTGGGTATGTAGTACTACAGACACCAGCAGGGCAATGGATGCTTGGGCATGGTGGTGTACTTAGTACTACAAGTACTTGTGGGATTGCCTAATGATGGTTTTGAATGTGGAGATTTGTAAATGACTTTTCACTTTATTAGTTCAAATTAACATCTCCCTGGACAGTACTTGGTGTATTTCCCAATGATATCCACATCTTCCCAGGGTATAATCAGTCGGTAGAAATGCTTCCAAAACGCCAAAATAATTTGCCAATGGGAGAACCTACTGACTAATTTGTGATACATAACTTGCCAGACACCTGAAATCCCCATTAGAATAGAACTCATCTTGAGTTGGATAGTTGAATTCCGCTAATATTTTTGAGCTGACTGTTTCCTATCCCATTATAGAGGAGGTTTTCATAAACATTTAATAACATTTTTGTATTTCATCTTTGTGTGCACATATGTAGCTAAACAGTTACAATCAATTTTATCCAAATCATAGGTGTATCTATAATGGGTGCAGGGTGTGCAGTGCACACGGGCCCCTCAGAACAGGGGAACCTGTGGCATGCATCCTGCACCCTGGGTTGGCTGGGGAAGTGGGGCCATTCAGTATCTATTTCTTCGCTCTAAGATGTTCCGGAGGGAAGAAATAGATGCCAAATGATTCCCCCTTCCCCTGCGGTAGGACTGTCCCGATTCGCTGCCCAAAAATGGGGTGGGGCTTAATGCTGCTGTAAGCCTCACCCCCTTTTCGGCCCGCGAATTGGGACAGTCCTGTCTCAGGTAAGGGTAGAGGGAGCCCATGTGCAAATCCTGCACAAGGGCCCCCTCACTTCTTAAAACGCCCCTGATCCAAATCCCTGCAGGCTTTACTTATGTGGATAAACGCACATATGTAGCCATTTCATTGTGTGTTTTTATGATCTTTTAACTATTATTATTGTTACCTTTGCTGTTATATATTAAAACTGACAATTATTACAATCAATGGGACCAAAAAGTTTTTCTAAGTTTGATTGTTTATGATTTATAATTTTGGAAGCATTTCTACCAACTGATTCCTATTAGAGCTCACCACCCTTTTACTTTGTATTCTTTTAGTTTAACCAGCTAATTACAGAGGATGCAATCCCTGTTTGGTTAGTTGTAGCACTTTAAGGATTAGACGGGTGGTTATTTAATTTTAATACTAACTTTTTACCCACATTGTTAGTGCCATTTGAGTCACATCCTCTTGAGACACTAATTTATTGTTTTAAGGAAATTTCTTTTAGCTGTTTCAACCACCGTCTGCAAGTGTTTCCTCCAGGTTTGGTTACAATCAAAACCTCTAAGTATGGTCTTATTTAGAGAAAAACTCTTCTAGTTGTTTAATATGGACTGGATATAGACTTCCCTCCAAAACCAGTCCAGAAAACATAAATTCTACCAAACCTTGGAAAGCTTTATTAACATTCTTTTGAAACCTTCAGAACCTTTGGAAGAAAGGCATCAGAGCATGATATGAACTTCGAATGTGTATCCATGACCCTCCTTTTCTTTTTGAGGACTGATCACAAAAATACAATAAAGCGAAGCAAGCACAGACAGCAAGGCAAAATGTGCAGTGTCAAGTTTGAAAGACCCGGGAGGAGTAGATAGAGTGCAGTGAGAGGTTGGGAGGGAGCCACTAGGTAGGGAAGGGCTAAAAGGGTAGCAGAGGGGGACAAGAGGGTACAGGTGAGGGGAGGAGTGGTGGAGGACGGAACAACACTAGGATGGAGGGCCCTGCTCACGTAAGCTAACACAATAAGTGGGAGGGATGAACTTACAAAAGACATAAGGAGGGAGAAGCAAGTGGGCTGTTGGTGTGAGTGGAGTAGAGGGGGAAGGAAGGAAAAGAAGGGATAGATGTAGGATGCAGTGAGGATGTTAAGTGGAGGTGAGGTAAGCTAGCCTGAATAGGTGCGTTTTGAGTAAGCGCTTAAAGACCTGCATTGTGGGAGAGAGTCTAACTAAAGAATAGAAGTCAGAGGTGCAGTCCGGGTGAAGTCCTGGACACAGGTGTGCGATGTGGTGAGCAGTAGGGAGCTCAGACAGTGGTGGTTAGCAGAACAGAGAGGGCGGGAAGGGGTGTGCATGGAGATGAAGGAAGCGAGTTAAGGAGAAATGAATAAGGAGATGGTAAGCAGTTTAAAGAGAGGTCTAAAGCAAAAAAGAAGCCAGTGGAAGGTTTAAAATAAAGAGCAGTGTTAGAGAAAGATGAGCCTGAAAGCAGCATAGTATATAT
>WWET01004879.1:44987-81758 GCA_011038615.1 Limnodynastes dumerilii
GGCTATTTCCGCATGCAAGCGGACTCGTGTGCAGGGAATATTTAAATGAGAAAACCGAACATTTTCTCATTTAAATATCCTGGCACACCCCCTTTGCAGTCGGAATCGGATGCGGGCGGATACCATAAAATCCGCCAGCAATCCGACTTCCTTCCGCATGTAGCGCATGCGCAGACCTTTCAACAAGCATCGCATCCGTGTGAAATTCACACGGATGCGATACTCTGAATCAGCCCCCTCAAGTCTAATTAGCAGTTTAAAAGTGAAGCTGATCAGGTGTCTGTGTGCAGTAAGTAAAAGCAAAGCATTCTCCCTGCATGCATAGAATAAAATTAACTCGACTCCCCCTGAAATCAACATGGTTTTGCCCAGGTGTAACTTTAAGTTCTTTTTTTCAGCCTCTGAATCAGGCCCTAGGTGCGTATATTTAGGAACCTATTGCGTTCTTAAGTGTGAATCAGACCCATAATGATGTTCTAGGGAATGAACTATTAAGGGTTAAAATATCTCTTTAATCTGAGAAATTAAGTTCTGATAATCACAGCAAGATGATTAAACAGGGGAAGGTTTAGGGTTTAGATAGGGGGTGCCATTGTGGCTCCATTAAAATATCCTGTTCCTTACTGCTTGTTTTTTTTTAAATGCTACCAAATATTCATGTCTTGTTTTTTATTTCAATTTCCATGAAATGTTTCCCCTTTTCAGTTAGTTTAGGGATGAGACGGTGTCCATAGAGGGAGCGTGTAAGATATGGTGCTATTTATTTATTTGTATAATAGTTAATAAAATCATAGCGTGGCATATAGGGTATTTTAATGTAAGTGGCATACAGGGTAAACAATAGAAGACCGGAAGTTTACTATCATTGCCCAGACAACCCGCCTCTCAAGCTAATTAACTTTCAACTGCACACACCGCATAAGTATCCAGACTTCAATGCTAGCAGAATCATTTTTGAGAAAGGGCCAGTCCCGAAACGCATTAAGGATCCTCCATTACACTGCATCCAGGGGACTCCCACTCGATAGTTCTTGTATCTCTGCTCAAGGTTTCTCCATCGGTAGCCTGGACGTCCACATTTGCTGCTATCCTTGAACTTAAAGCACAGCACACTTTGGTATGGGATCTTTCCTGCTGTTATGCACTTTATTTGTCTTTTAATATATTTTTATGATATGTATGCCTTTTTATTGATGGTATAGCCATGAATGGGCTAATCAATTTGTAAAGCTATCATATTGTCTTTTAAACAGTAAAGCATTGTTTGCTTATATTCCTGACTTAATTATTGTCTGGAATTTTGGTATCACATATTAATCATATACCATTTCTCCTTCATATGATCTGTGGAAAATTATATTGGTTGGAGGAATATCAGGAGAAAGCCCTTTTTGGATCACATCACCCAAAGCTTCACCATTGACTTTTATGTGACTATATTTACTGTTTTTACCTGTATGCCGCCATCTATTTTTAGTGTTAGTATATATTGATTTCTAATGACACACTCTACACTGACTTTACACTTATATTTATTGTTGTATCTCTATGTTTTAGAGTTTTGGACACTCTAGGGTGTTTAGCTGTTTGCGGGAGTTTTTTTTAGCGCTTTTAAAAAGAACCGTCCCATCTTTTAAAGTTCTGATTACTGAGTTGGCACTTTTAATTTTCTTTTTATGTTTAAACTCAGTTCCTAATTTACAGCTACAAAGCCTTTATCCATTCATTCCACTTCTCTTCATTCTATATCTCCAATCTCATTTCCTCACAGTGATTTCTGCAATTAGTTCTTTTTGGAGAGAGAAATTTAAAAGTGACCTGGGGCCAGATTTACTAAGCTGTGGGTTTGGAAAAGTGGAGATGTTGCCTATAGCAACCAGTCAGATTCTAGCTCTCACTTTCTTTTTACATACTAGAGAATGTCAGCTAAAATGTGATTGGTTGCTATGGGCAACATTTCCAAACCCGCAGCTTAGTAATCTAGCCCCTGCTGTATATATGACAACTGTAGAAGTTTTAGAACCAGGGCCGGCACGACCCGCTCCACGAGGGGATGCGGTGCATCCCGGCGCCATGCTGGATAGGCGTCAGGACATCACCCCTGCACCACGCTTACAGATTGGCAGCGTTTATACAGTCTCCTGTATGAACGCTGCCAATCTGTATAGCGGGGAGCGGGAGGGGGGATGTCCGGCGCCTATCCAGCATGGTGCCTATCCAGCATGGTGCTGGACATTCTCCCCCTCTCCCCACTATACAGATGGGAAGCGCTCATATGGGAGAACCTCTTTTATGAGCACTTCCTGTCTGCAGACACAGCGCCGCGGAGCAGGCAGGAAACAGGCAAGTAAAGAGGAGAGGCTGGGGGAACATTAGAGGGAATACTGGGGGGGAAGGAGGGGAACTGGAGCCATATTATGGGGAATACTGGGGGATACTATACTCTAGAAACCCTAATGACATATTGTTAAACAGGTAGGCGCAAATTTAAAGTTTGCAGGGAGGCGCTGAACACCCTAGCATCGACCCTGTTTTAGAACAGATATTGTGTGTTATGGTCAGAACCTTAGTGCAGTTTTTCTTCATACTCCGTTTTCCAACTTATATCTGAATAACTCAAATACAATAAATTATTTGTGGCTTGGAAACTCAAGTTTATATTTCATTTAAAACTGAGCAAAAAGGGATTATTTTTAGTAACATGACTAGCATCACTTCTATTACAGTCTTCTCTAAATTAATTTCTAAAAGACTGACATTCCAAAACACTTGTAGTTATCATAATAGTTTACTAACATTTTCAACCAAAAAGATTAAATCTGACCCAAGGGAAAATCACTAATACCCCTTTCAGATCGTCGCCCCGGCAGAGGATCCCAAGGTCACAGACCCCGTTTCACACTGCAGGGCAGACCCGGGAAATTCCGAGACCCGGGTCTGCCCTGTCGTCATCGCACTGCGTAATTTGTTTACTGTTGCTCTGGCAAGACTTGTTGCCAGGGCAATAGTAAAAAAAATTACACCAATCAAGTACATTAGGTGCTACCCGGGTTGAAAAACCCAGGTAGCACCTTTCACACTGTACCCCTACCCGTGTCGGACCCGCAAGCCCAACCAGCCAGCAATTACTTCTGTAATTCCTAGCGTTACAAGTAGGGATGTGCGGGGCTTTATGACATCATCAAGCCCCGTCCATCCCCTGAAACACTAGAAAATACAGAAGTGATTGACAAGGGGCAGGGCTTAATGACACAATTTGCATATATCACGTCATTAAGCCCTGCCCATTGAATAAATGAATGGCTTGACGTTTTATTGAAAATGAGAATCTGTATTGAGTTGGCTATAAGTTAGACATCCCAAGAACCTATAACAAAACAGAACTCACCTCTGTTACCAGGGACACATAAGAAAGCTGGAATTTGCGTGGTTTTCGGGCCCGAGGCAGCTCAGCGCCAGAAGACTGATAAGTTAGCATCTCTTATCCTTACCCTTACTATAAAAGAAAGATAAGGTTCATTCCTGTAATTGTGATTTTTTTTTTACTTTGCACCCTGATGAAAATCATGTATGTATGATTAAAACATCAGATCTATTTTGAGTATGTTTCTTAAATAAATAACCCTCAAGTGGGTACTTTGGACCATGGAGTGTCTTTATCCTACTTTATTTGCGATGTGTGTATATAAGGTGCAGTGTGTAATTGTGTGTGTATATATATATACACATATATATATATATTTATAGGGTTAAAGGGTGCAGTGTGTGTGTGTGTGTGTGTGTGTGTGTGAGAGAGATAGAGAGAATGTAGGGGGGTGGGTAGCGCTTTTCATCTACAAGCACCCCCCCAAGCAGACACAGCCATACACCTGATTTGAAATGACCTCCTTTTTGGCAAACTATTTCTAGCGTATGGTAGAATTGTGGTACTGTAATAAAAATTTTATGTATTTATTTATTGTGTGGTGGTAGTGGTGGGGAGATTTATAGTAGTTGCTTGGATGCAGTCTGTATTATATAGTGATGAATAGCCAGGGGCGTAAGCACTCATCAGGCTGGATAAGGAGCTTCAAACAGGTAAGTTTATTACATGAAGGACCGACGTTTCAGAGGCCTCTTTCATCAGGATGATGATGATGAAAGAGGTTCTGCCTCTGAAACGTCGGTCCTTCATGTAATAAACTTACCTGTTTGAAGCTCCTTATCCAGCCTGATGAGTGCATGAAATCTAGCTCCTGTCTACAAGCCTTCCTGATTGCACCTCAGCATACATCTCTGCAGAACCTGTAGAGTGCCGTTTCCTCTGGTTCCTCTGGTTCGGTTCATATATATATATACATATATACATACACATATATACACACATACGCACACATATCTATCTATCTGTAATAAATATGTATATTGGGGTAGATCCAGAACTACGTGTGCAATACGTTTCCACGCGTAACGTATTTTCGCACGTCTATGTTCTATACACTCCCCTAGGCACACCCCTTGAATGTACGTATTTCACCGAGTTCCGCTTCTCAAACCCTACCTTAACTTTTTTTCACGTAACAGCGCACGTCCGCTAACGGACATATAGACTACGTGAACGTACGCCCCTTAGCACGTCCATACTGTACACTTTAAATACAAACTTCCACCTACTTCACGTAAATGGAACGTATTGTTGACTCATGTAAAATTGGCACGCCCACATGTAAGTATTTACGTGACAAATACGTGAATGGCCCATACGTTCACAATTACGCTACGCTAATGAGAGTATTTTCTATGGTACGCATGCGCAGTACTTAGAAATAGGCGATTTTACGTCTCCGCCACACGTAAATTCGCTCCGATGCGTTGTTCTGCATCAGGCCCATTGTCTATATTTTTCCAATGATTCTTCACACAGTTTCCAACGTAGAACATAGGTTGACAAATAGTATAGTTGTCATTTTATGTTGGAAACTGTGAAGTGTCCTAAAACATTCCCCAAAAATAGTTATTTATTTATTTAACAAAAAAAACTCAGCACCAGGGGGGATTTTACTTACCTCAGGACTAAGCTGCCTCCAGCAACGGCACCTGGTGACTCCTCTACAGTATGTCAATGGTAGTGCAGAGAACGATAGACGAGCTGGCGCCGGTTGTTTCTTAAGCAGCGCGCAGAGCTGTGGTCCTGGATTCTCTGATGTGCTGCAATAGAGAGTCAGGTTAATGGCTAGATCCATTATGTCCTAAAGATGAGAGAATAATGTACATTACCTCACATACCACACACTTTCTTATCAGCCCGATAGTCACATCCCAATCCCTGAATACCTGCCTTTTCCTCAAACACCACCACCTGTCCTGCGTGCCCTCTCTCACATGCCACCACCCGCTTACCAGCCCTTTTTTCAAATATCGACACCTTCATACCACCCCCTCCTTCACATACCACCCCCTGCATGCCAGCCTCGCTCACTCATACCATCCCCTGCATGCCAGTCTTTATCTCTCAGCCATACCTCTCACCCTCTGCATACCAGCCTCTCTCACTCATACCACCCCCTGCATGCCAGTCTCTTTCCCATACCACTCCCCTTCCTTCACATAATATTGAGTTTATATTTATTCTTATGTGGTGTTGTTAAATAAAAATATATTTCTTTTGTATTGACTTTAAAGCACTTCCGTATTTTTTATTTTTCCTTCACATTCCCCCCTGCATGCATACCCATTGCATGCCAGTCTATCTTACTCATTCAAGTCCCTGCATGCCAGTCTCTTTCCCATACTACTCCCTGCATGCCAGCCACCCCTGCATGCCAACCTCTCTCACATAATGCCACCTGCATGCCAGTTTCTTCCAGGACATGCCAATCACTGCATGCTATTTTTTGCTCCCATGCCCTGCATCCCCCATGTTTCTCCTCACATAAACAACCATGTTTTTCCTCACATAAACACACAAACACACACAATTGTTACATTAATCATTTTACCTCCAGCCTGTCACCTCCAACATGCCAGTTTTTACACACACAGATCCCCTGCTAAAATTTACTTAAACTTTTCCCTCACACACACACCACCCTGCACAACAGCTAAGAGAGACTATCTTACCTCTATCTCCTGCAGCCCAGCCAGCTCTGCATAGCACGAGACTGCATGAGTCACATGGGCTGATGATGTCACAGAGTCCTGTCTTCTGCATGTGAAGCAGTGCTGTGGAATCTCTCTCCACAGCGCTGCTATAGGGGGTCAAGGTGGATAGACTGTCCATTCACCATGACCCTCTATTGTAGTGCTGCAGAGACAGACTCCACAGCACTGTTTAAGATAGGAGAAATGTAAGTACAGGTGCAATGGGGCGATTGCCGGGCCCCACAGCAGTCGCACCCAATGCACCCCCTATAGTTATGCCCTTGTGAATAGCATGTTGGTCTGGATCCAGACCTAGTTAAGTGCTTGAACGTAGTTACTCCTGAGCTAAACCATGTTGATTGCAGGGGGAGTCATATTTCATCTGTTGCAAACAGTATTAGAGTTGAGAGGTGATGTTTCCTATCCCAAGTCTAAATAATAGCGTGATAGTAACGTTGGTCAGTATCTGTGTGCAGTAAGCCATCCAAAGATATATTCCTGCATGCAAAGAATACAATTAACTTGACTCCCCCTGCAATCAACATGGTTTAGCCCAGGTGTAACTAAGTTCAAACACTTAACTAAGTCTGGATCAGGCCCGTTGTTTGTACTGTATAGTGATGGCTAAGAGGAATTCTGTATTGTATGTCAGTCACTTGAATGAGCTGGAAATTGTATAGGACGCTGCCTGTATTGTGTACTACCAGTGTGTGCTTTTTTTATTATGGTTACAAGAATGTGTTCTTTATTTTTTTATGTTTATATGGCTGCTGTACTGTCCGATGGTCACTGGTGTTAAATTGTAAAAGAAGAATCTGCAAATATATAGTTTGCAGAGTGATGCCGAACACCCAGGCCTGGCAACAGGGGGAGACAAGGGGGACAGCTTTCATGATGAACAATTTAGGATAAGGATACTGGACCGTATTTAGACTCCCGCACGCTTTCCGTGCGTGCGGGTGCCTGTAGTTACGCGAGTGAGAGGGGAGTGCAAACCCCCTGTCACTCCCCTCACACGTGCGGGCTTTATGGAAGCTTACGCTGTCATAAGCCTGCCTTAACTGCGGCGTGCGGATCAGCGGTCCGTATGACCGCTGATCCGCTACAGTGTGGGAGCCCCCTCCCACACTGTACGATTTACATGCTTCCCCCTGCCCGCTTTAGCTGGCGGAAGGAAAGCACAGCTCATATCCTCGGAAATGGGCTCGGACGGAACAAAGTTGTTGCTACACTAGGATTACTATAGGAATCCTAGTGTAGCATGCGACCTCCAGTTAAGTCAGGTGATTTACGCACCTTGCGTGTGTAAATCACCTGACGTTATTACATCTCAATCTGGTCCACTGTTATCTGTGCTGCAGACATAAATTTATAATTGGAAACAAAGCTTTTCCTATAAGGATGCACCTGGTCATGATCCATACCTGAGTTTGTCATTTACCTGAAGTGTCATAGTGCCATATTAAGGTGTGTCAATGAACTGTCATTTATGAGATCAGAAGCATTTCAGAGGTAGAGTAGCAATCAGATACATTAGCTTAATACATAAATGTGATTGTAGGCTTAAGAAGACCACATAAGAACAATGATTTATGTTTGTATACTGCTGTTAAGTATGAGCACAGCATAAAGTGGTTAAGAATAAAATTGAGCAGCAACATTTTAAAACTTCAAGAACTATATTTAATAGAAAAATCTTAACACTAATAATAATTATAATTCTGTTACTAATACTATATGAAGAAATAAATTTAAATCTAAAAGCTATAAAATGATGAAGACCGCAAGTGTGGCATCATTGTTGTTTTTTAAATCCCTAAATATGGAATTTAATTTATCCATTAACTCAGATGTTGCGCAGTCCCTTTGTCCATTAGAAGTGCTGAGTCCTGTTGAAAAAGATTATTAGTTAAAACATTTGTGACTAATGTCTGACAAGTATACATTAACATCATGTTGTCATGTGCCTGTTAATTAACCTTCTTTTTGTTCCTGGTGTGTAGAATCAGATACTATTTACCAAAATTTGGACAGAAAAGTATAGAGAAGGCTTCTCCATGATTTAATCTGTCTCAGTGGAATGTTTTTTCTGAGCATAGTCTTTAAGGCAGTACACAGGTCACCAATTCTTCACTAGATAATATTGTATGTTTTGGACATGTGGCAGATCCAGGCCGAGGGTCCATAAATACGATAGCGTAGCGGGAAGTGCGCGTCGCCCTGCACTCCCTGCTCTCGGTAGTAAATCTGAATTCCTACGTTAAATATTACGACTATGTCTGCAGCCATAAGGGGGCTTCCTCCACCTCTTAACCTTCATATATGGTCTGCCCCTTCCCCGTAAGTACTGTCGTATGTAAGTTCGTTACATGCGATAGTGCTTACGGTAATAGTAACATGCGCAGATGTTCCCTGACAAGGATTTTACACAAATGGCTTGTGTAAATTCACTATCGTATGTTGCTCTGGATCTACCCCATAGTCACTAAGGAGGATTTACTAATGAAATGGAAATCTGTCCGCTAATAGTGTTCATCAGTTGTATAACCAGAGAGTACCCAAACATATTATAAAACACATGTAAGTTTTCCTATCCTCACCTCTAGTTGTAATTCTTTTGCCAATTTGTCCATATCAATATCAGGATCCGGTGACAGAATTGCATCTAAAAATTTCAAACTGATGAATTCTTCAACCTAGAAAGAAGTTAATAATCAATGTATAAATGTCAGGTGCTTAGCTGCTGTGAATTCATTCTTTAGCTTGGCCATAATCATTAAGAAACCTTGGAAAAGCTACAGATGTGCACATATCCAGTGAAGTCAGGTAACCATCATTGCAACTGTTTAGATAGAGATTGTCACTATTATATGGCATAATATAGAGCAGGGACAGTAATCTCTAGTTTCTTTGCGTGATCACTCAATAAATGAATGTTTTGATAATATATAAAGTCTCGCCTCTGACTGTATTGCATAGTAGTGCAGAACCACAGCAGTGCTCCATTCACCCACTCCTTCCAATTT
This sequence comes from Limnodynastes dumerilii, assembly GCA_011038615.1. Classification (NCBI taxonomy): domain Eukaryota; kingdom Metazoa; phylum Chordata; class Amphibia; order Anura; family Limnodynastidae; genus Limnodynastes; species Limnodynastes dumerilii. The sequence goes on from WWET01004879.1 coordinate 54,134, forward strand.
AACACATATGCAGAAAATTTTTACCTTTGACATAAACTCTGGGTCTTTACATAGGATGTCTAGGTAATTGTTAAGTTCTTTCTCAGAAGCTTCTAATGTTCTGCTGACAGATTTCTTCTTTTGTCTATATGCTGGGGAAAGAAGAGAAAGAGATTAGTCAAATGTCAAAGTATCTAACATTTGGAAAACAGGGTAATATAATTAATAGAGGTTATGTAGTCAAATTTTCTATAAATACCTGCTTGAACCCCACATTTAGTTTTCATTGTCCACTTCTTGAGACTTGATTGTTGACATCCGGTATTCCCTGGTGTTGTTGCTGTTAATGGAACATCTCTCATTTGCAGGTCTAAATGCTGCCCCATATTACTGTTCATGTAAGGGGGAATAATTGTGCTGTACTGCTGACTCTCCGGGATATGCCATGGTTGGCATGGGACATTATTCTGTGTCCATCCTGGTACCCAATATGGCGTTGATCGAACATATGTTCTTGATAAATTGTGTCTACAAAATGGATATGCACTTGTGCTATTCAGATGCACTAATGGGGACCTTGGTGCATTTATTTGAGTCCAGTTTGTTGGTGCTGGACAATGAAATGCATGCACATCTTGGTGGACTTGTGCACTTGCGCTGATGTTATTGCTCGGTACTGAGAAGTTTGACTCTTGATGGATGTTAGGCTGAGTCTGCCAGGGTGCAGTCATTGTAGCTGTTATGGGTGGAGTTGGTGGGGTTGCCAGAGTACATGGTGTCACATGAAAAGCTGGATGTCCTACAGTAAAGCCCCAAACATATGGGCTTGGAATAGTGGCATTAGAACAACAAGGTTGTTGGGTGATCATTTCCTTCCAATAGGGAAGGCTCATGGTGACCTTAAAAAGAAAAATAATAATAATGAGTTGTAAGTTTCCTCAATGTTCATCTATAACTTGCACAAATGACAGATCCTTTATACATTATAATAAATGTAGCCAGGTTTAGTATCAACAAGGAAAAGTGTTTTATTTTATAGTTTTATTTCAAAGAGGTATATTCGGAATGGAGGCAGCAGGAAGACACAGACTGATACCCCTTTCACATCACCACCCTGGCAATATCCCGGGTTCACAGACCCGGGATATTGCCGGGGCAGCAGAGGATCCCAGGGTCACAGACCCTGTTTCACACTGCAGGGCAGACCCGGGAAATTCAGAGACCCGGGTTGCCCTGTCATCATCAGACAGAGTAATTTGTTTACCGTTCCTCTGGCAACACTTGTTGCCAGTGCAACAGTAAACAAATTGCACCAATCTAGTGCGTTAGGTGCTACCCGGGTAGCACCTTTCACACTGCACCCCTACCCGTGTCGGACCCGGTAATAACTCTTCTTTTTACCCGGGTTGAATTCCCGTGTCTTCTGACACGGGTCCACCGGAAGTGCACCTTTTACATCTCCATGAAATACCCGGGATTTTGCAGAGACCCGGGTTTTTGGTGAAAATCCCGGGTATTTCATGGTGATGTGAAAGGGGTATTACTTATACTAGTGTATAGGTGCAGTTTGAATAGAGTCATTATATTGATTTTCTATATCATTTTCATATTCCATTTTCCATACCAGTAGGAAACATTTTCTACGGACTAACAGGAACTTTCAAAAGATTTATTCAGTGCCCCAAGTCAAAGTTTAAATAAAAATAATGTTGGCATAGAATAAGAAAAGGCAATAAGATGGGTGATGGGAAGAAGAATTATGCTAAATGAATATATCAATTTCAATTATTATGTATATGTTGTCCTATCAGATTATTTCAATTGCATGCAACTATGAACATTTCCAATATATTTGCATCTATTATGATATATTATAGGCACTCTGATAGATATTTATTTATACAGTAGTTGGTGATGTTTGATCATATTTTTTTTTTACATTTAATTAAAACCCTCATTATGTGTGACATTTTCCACAATTGTGCTAGTCTTTATTTAAATCAGGATAGAGAAACACTGTACACTAATAATAACAAAATGTGAAAGTCTGATAACTATTTAAATTTTACTTATTTAACTATTTAAATATTACCAATAAACCTTATAATGAAATATAACCAGAAAGTAAATCTTATAAATTTCAGCTACATTTCTGCTTAGAATAATTAGACTTATTAAAGGGCCATGTGCTAGTTATTTAGAAAGAAAATGGCATAAGTAGTTTCAGGGTTTCTTTAATGACCAGTGAGTGTAAACCCAGAAATCCTATAGTTGGACTTACCTGTTATTACAAATGTAAGATGGTTATGGCTGGGCTGGGCTGAGTCTTATCACACTTTGGTTGAGCTGCTGAGCTGCGTGATATAGCGTAGGAGAAAGTGTCTGTGTGTCTGGTCACTCTTGAGGTGCTTGACAGTTGGAGAGAAATGTGATTGGTTCAGGCTCGATGATGCAGTTGACTTTAATACAAATTCAAAAGTAAACATCCCCAACTGTCACTGTGTGCTTAGACCGGGTCAATAATTTCTTACTTCTTTACGGTGGCCATAAACTTGTCCAGTATATAAATCCAACTTGCTCAATAAATCCGTAAAGCTTAGCAATTTCCAGAATCGCTGGATAAAGATGTTTTATAGCTAAAACTATTTTTGTTTCCTAGACCTAAAATATATAAGTAATACTGGGATGCATTCTCCGCAACGAAAGCTCCTTTTCGAAATACAGACAGCCGAAACCTCATTTTCAGCTGCCTCTATTTCAAAAATATTATTGTTTTGAAAGTTTTACTAATTAATAGGTAAGTATGCCAAATGTATTTTTCGGCATATTTACTCATTCATTAATTCAGAAACAGCACTGCTGTACCCGACCGAACAGGTTAGTATTACAGGAAAGTCTTGGTCAGGCTGCGGAAAGCGGAGTCTTATCATTTGACTACTGGGGGGGAGTCTTAAGGTGCATACACACTATACAATTATCTGGCAGATTATCTGAGGAATTTGGCAGTTGGAATGAAAATCTGGTAATGGTTGAGAGCAAATGGTATTGTCGGTTGCTCTCATACATTACACATTTTCATTCCAACAGCCAGATCTTTCGGATAATCTGCCAGATAATTGTATAGTGTGTATGCACCTTAAGACTCCCCTCCCAAAACGCGTAGGGTTGGAGCGCTGTGTGAAAGCAGTCCCTGTGCGAGCACGAACCCCTTTGACCAAAAGCAACCAGTGAGTGGGTCACTCGAGCGAGCGGGAGCTGCGGGAGAACTTGGCAATGCAGTAGGACTCCACACAATACTTTCATGCCTGTTTTAATATATTTTCTGGTACGCAGATTTTTTACTATATGAGTAAAGCATTATTTTTAAAATAGTATCACACTATGGTCCATATCTTATCCCAATCTATCTAAAATCTGTCCCAAGAGATCCTTCTAAGTGAATTGGAATCACGGACAGCTCTTTTAAAGAAAAGGCTATACAATCATAAATAAGACACTATTACATCTATTCGGACCTGGTGCAGACCTAGTATTACTATTGCTATTCTAATCCCTGAATCTGACCTGTTTTACCAGCGGGTCAAAACCAGGACTGCAGCCCCGGAATAAATATCTGGATTGGCAGAATCTACAAACAAACCTATACAGAGGCACACTTAGCGCTGGTCCATATCTTTTTCAATTTTATTTATTTATTTATTTATTTATGAGTATTCTGTGTTATGTAACACAGAGACACTGGCTTATAAAATGAAACATTCAGTTGCAACCCAACTTTTACTTAATATTTTATCTCATGATCCTTTGAATACATTAGGTAAAGGTCTCTCATTTTCATCAAATTAGGATATAAGCGAGGCACAGCAAGCCTGGCAATATCGAGAGTATTATTTACTAATACTTGAACCTTTGGCGAGTCTCACGATGGTCTACAGGACTTTCATCGGAGACGTTCGACTGTGCTTGTAGATTAAGTCCCGGTGCATGAAAACAATGGATACTAATATTGAGGCTTATCTAGAGTTTGAGAATAAGGACAAAACAGGTGTAAATATCCTATTGACCAAAACCATGTTGAAATAGGAGGATGGAAGGCAAATGAATATTTTTTTTTTGCCTGCAGGTAAAATATGTTGCTTTTGCACATAGAACTTACATACCACATACATTTATGTTTATTCTGTAAATTAGGGGGTGATTCTTATCCCCACAATGATGCAGTAGGTCCTGATATTACCAAAATGGTGTAAAGTTTGGACACGATTTTTACTTCTGTTATGCAATTGAATATTTCACCAACTAAACGCGGTCAAAGCCTATAATCGCTCCCAAACAAATAGGGTTTTGTAGACGTGATTAAAACCAATTCAATTGTCCAACATTGTGGTTATTTCATAAATATTTCCTTTTTTTTATTTTTTTTTTATAAAAAGCCAGTGATAGCCAGTGATTATTATTATTATTATTATTATGATTTATGATTATTATGATCCTTCTGTAGCCGGAGCCCTCGCGGTTTACCACAGCAGCTGTGCCAGTACGGTACGGTACGGTAAAAACTTTCATTTATTTGCCCACTTTGTATCCAGTTTATACAGTCACCGCAGTATCTAATAGGCGGTTCTATAGTGTATTACGCATATCACCTTTCCATTTGCAAGCTACAGCGGGTGTCCCTCTAGCTTCGTTATATACTATCACTGCCAAGTGGGTTATTTCTTTATGATCTAAATGTTGGGACATTTGTTACCATTTACCTGCGGACTAATATACAGCTAACTTCTAGCTACACAGTAGCAAACTACAGATTTTACCATCATTTCTGCTGGTTTATTATCTACCTCACAGCTGTTTGACTGGTTTATATAAGATCACTCCACAGTGGTATACCATACCTACCGTTCGGGCCACTGGTTTTCCAGTGGTTCCCTGCGGGCTGTGGGGGGTCTAGTTTTATCAATCTATTGCCTTGTCTTCCTTTGTGCAATTTATTAATTGTTTGTACTAACAACTATGATGAGAATAATAAATTAAAATGTGTTTTTTAGCTTGAACCAATTGCTCCGTTTTTTACTTATTAACCCTTTACTTTTAACCATTTTTGCTTATTGCTCAGCGCGGTGCATTATTTCTGTTTCGATCCAAAATTTGTGCAGCTTTCAGTCTCCTTTCTCAGGGAAGTAAAGTACAAATAGGTAGTATATAATTTTCTTATGTCTTATTCTTTATGGACCGTGTACACACATAAGTGATCTACTTGCGTGTTTTTACGATTTTTAAAACTACGCATGCCCAGAACACAAAAATACGCACATGAAACTTAGCTGACTGATTCTCACACACGGACATCTGCCTTACGGCTGATGCATGCATCGGTACAAGGTGAATTCCACATGCGTGGCTAGAGGGGCAAGACACTTAATACAAATGAGCTCCACAAGGACTATTAATGTACAGTATGGGCGTGCCAATGCGGATACGAGAGATTCACAAGTAGGATTGCCTTACAGGAAAAGTTAAGGTAGCCCTCGACCACTCGTAAAATGCTGATGCCCGTCATACCATATGAAAGTCTATGCGTTCATACACACTGCACACATCAGCTGCTGCATAATTTAAATCAATCCACATGTGCGTTTAATTAATACACGTAAGGCTCACCTACTTAAAACTATGGTTTTAAACTATTAAATACAAGACTGTCAACAGTGTCAAGGTAGCCTTTTATTTCACTTATTTATGTTTTTTATCAATATATGATGAATATTACATTTTTTTTTGTTATTTTTAAATGATACATTTATTTAAACCAGTCTGTCAAATGTATGTTGTTTGCTAATTAATGACACATCTAATATCATGGGCAGCAATTTTTTTAGCAGGATTATATTTTTTCATTTATGTCGTTTACTTTTTTGGGGGTTGTTTATGGCACAAATAGAGCTGTTTTCTAATATCTCTTCTTCAAAGAATTAATTGATAGGCCAAAAAAATAAAGGCATGCTAGTTATTAAATTAATTCTATTAAAAGTAAGTTCCCAAATTCACGCACGATTCAGGGGCCGTATCCTAGGTACTTATTTCTATGTGCAGCATATTTACACACGGAAAACATGAACGAGTGTGTGGGTGTGGTTAGCTGCAGCCGCTGCTATTCTTGATTCGCACTTGCATATATTTGCCATGCGTTTATTTAGGCAAGCACGCAATTTCTATCCTGTGAATCAGGGCCCATATTTTGTTTTGTATTATTATTATTTTTTTTTTCTTTTCTTTTTTCTTATTTGTCTTTTATATATTTTATATCTTTTTTTAATGTTAACAATATGTGGTAATGAACTCTAATTTCTCATTTACACCTTCTGGTGATAGACTTTGTAACTTGAAGATCCATTCTAATTCCTTACAGAAAAGTCAAGAAAACCTATAACCTCCCCGAGGAGCTGGGACAAAATATTCTACCTAAATATTCAAAATATTCTACCTAAAGACTCAATCTTATTTCTCTTTTCATTGGTGCTTCAATGGTTCAAGGGCGGAAAAACATTGGTGGTTCAGGGAGTTTGCAAAAGAAATGCATGATGGAATCAGCATGATTCCTTATGCGACTTACCTCTCTTCTGCACCAATCAAATTATTTGGTGGGAGGAGTTTAGAGCACTATCGCACTGAGTGATAGAAAACTCCCTGCACACAGCTTCTAATGCCAGACTGAGCTGGTGTTAGATTTACACTGGAAGCGGAGTGACAAGCTCCGCCTTCTCAGTGGCAGTTTTCTGTTAAATACTGCCGCCACTATCACTTCAAAATGAAGTCTATAAATAGAGCCCTGTGTACTGTCTGTAGCCTGTCACTGTGACAGGTTTTGTAATGTGCTACGGAAACTATAACACTTTCATTCACAAAAATAGTTTTTGCAACCAGCCAATAGACTAGCTGCGTGGGTCTCCTGTCAAAATTGACAGGAGACTCATCCATTCAGAAAAGACTGCAGCAGCCAAGATTCTCCTGCTAGGATTATCGATCCCAGCTGGAGAAGTGTATGGTGACCCTTTCCCAGAGGAAAATCGTTCCATTTATCGGGAGTCTCGGGTGTATGGCCAGCTAAAGACTTGTATATAGATATCCTGTGCTTTTGAACTGTTTGTTAGACTGCATTTATCTAGACAAGAAACTTATGTAACATAAAATTCCTTTATAGCAGTTCAGACACCGCTTAGTGTATTTAAAACAAAGACACAATTACATTTGCTCAGTTTATTATTTATACAGTATACAGCAAGATTTTGTAACTATGTATACAGTGTAAGACATCAGACTTTGCTTCAGTGCCAGTGATGTATTCTGCTCTTTCAGCAGTGTTTTGGTTTCAGCTGACAAGGGTCTTGAGCACAGGGGTTGCAAGGATCTGTCAAATACAAATAAAACAATGTTTACGATTATTTAGGCAGAAAACATAGATATCAACACACTTCTATTAACCTTGCATGCATCTGCTGGTATGCTGCAGCCTGGCACTATACATATATACAAAATGGGTCTATAAAGAGAACTAAAGCATCATAGAACTTAATTATTTCTTGGAAATTTGCTAAAAATAAATTGTGGGCAACTAAAGGGGAATCATTTACATTAAAATCTCAAATATGTAGATATGTTTTCAGAATTTTATTTGGCATCATTTTTAATTTGAAAGTAGTAATGACCAATTATTTGTGAATTGCTTAACTGGATAATTTATTTAACATTTCTCACTGTATATATATATATATTATACAACCATTATATATAAACATGTATTTATTATGTACCTTTCTGATGACCTCCAGAGCTTTGGCAATGCTGCACTGGCTTACAAGCTGAAAGAAACAATATGCTTATATAAACATCACTTATTATTAGGATTTCAAATATTTATAGAAGTCTAAAGAAATGCACTAATATTAAAAGGTATAAAGTATAAAAGCAGTGTCATTTTTATATTGTTTAGTGACTATATATTTTCACATAATATTGGCAATTTTATTGACTACAAAACTATGGACCGGATTCACAGATGCGAAGGGAGATAATTAGTAGCAGATACGCATGTATTCGCACCTACGTTTTTGTTCCCTCCCCCATTTTCCTCATATTCCAAGGCACTCAAGTGTGCAATGGGGCTACCTTTACTGCCCATGCATGAAGATCCCTTCCCTATGCCCTACTCGGGCCAGATTTACTAAGCTTCGGGTTTGGAAAAAGTGGAGATGTTGCCCATTACAACCATTGTCAGATTCTAGCTGACATTCTCTATTATATTATAGGAAAGTGAGAGCTAGAATCTGATTGGTTGTTATGGGCAACATCTCTTTTTCATACTCGCAGTTTAGTAAATGTCGCCCCTCATCTCATTTAAATTACTCCCCCCACTCTTCTTAAAAATATCACAAGGCTGCCTCGTGACAACTTTTTAAAGTGTTTAGCTAGTGAATAACTCAATTTAACCATAGAGTAATAAATAAACTTTTAGCATTATTTAGTTGAACTGGGTATCCTCATTTATTTGTTTATTCATTAAATGGACATGACTTTATAAATAGCATAATATGGATGAACTACTATACTTTTATTTGTAGATCTATGACCATAAAGCCCTAATGATTGTTGTTGTCTACAACATGAGGCAATTACTAGGACAAGTTCTCTATAAACTGGGGGACAATACATTGCCAGTATCTGTGATTGCAGTCTTTTAAGTAATTTGATGACTCTTTTACACCCACAGTCCCATCCTGCATCTCTTAGATGTGCAATGAAAATGCATAATATCATAATAGAAATAATGACAGCTTGGTGGCTAACTGAATTCTCTCCATAATGTTAGTTATTAAAACACAAGAATAAACATTTCTTCTAATAGCAAGAAATTTGTTCTTTGTGTAAAATGTTATCAACACAAATATCTATTGTTTTTGCTAAAAAATAGGAAATTTTTTGTTACATTTCTTTCTACTTCATTTAATGTTACCCATGAATTGTAGATTTTGTATATTTAGATTGTAGTGATTTATTCTAGTTACACAAAGAAATCATTACAATGGTAATATTAAGACCCACTGATAACTTACGGTCTTTGCAAATGCTTTGCTTCTGGCATGGATCCTGGCAGATGCTTTGTTTCTGGCATGGATCTTGGCAGATGCTTTGTTTCTGGCATGGATCTTGGCACACAGACTGCTTCTGGCAAGGATCCTTGCACTGGGACTTCTGTTGGCAATGTCCTCCTTTAACTCCAGACATGACTGTTTGTTTCTGGCTGTTGGGTCAGTGTAAGATTGAGAGAATATCTATGCTTTGTTGAGATACTTTGAATGAGCTCCTTTTATACAGCCAGGTCTACATGTCTCACATTCCAAGGGCATGCTTAATACTAATCAGTTTTTACAAGAATGAAAAACTAGGCTGCTCCAGATGAAAGATTTTATTTCCTTTTAGATATTTCCGTAAAGTTGGGTGTTTCCAAGAGAACAAGTCATGCCACTTATAGTATATCATAAAATGCTGCAATTTTATGACCAAAGCCCCTGTCAAATGCCGATTTCATATAAGGTGATTTACACAGAGAACATAAATAATGGAGTAAATAATAGTGTAGGAATCTGTGATTGCAGCTTTTTAAGTAATTTGATGACACACAATATGAGTTCCAAAAGTTTGTACACATTTAAAAATAAAATGAATAAAGAGTGCAAAATGCTGTTAGTAAAAAGATTTGTCATATCTATAAATATAATCTAAGAAAGGCAAGTATGATAAATAGTATAAATCAAAGATTTGGTACTATGAAAATTAGGACTTTGGTCAGTAAGCGTCTGCTTACTTTATGGAAAGTGGATTCTCATTGAAACAATTCCTTCCCTTTTTGTGGGGATTTTCTAAGTAACTACCCCTGTAGCCGTACACTTTACATGATGGTAGAGGACTTTAAAAAAAAAAAATTGGCCTGCTTTTAAATTGTAACTAAAAACCAATCAGCAAAAGGTCATTATTATCTATTAACCCATTTTAGAGTAACTCAAAGGTGAGACATGGTACAGATGAGAAATTGCTGATGTTGAGAACTATGGGCAGGATCCAGACCTGATAACCTCAGGTCACTTAAGGTCAATGCCCTCCTGCAAGATTTGTATGGAACTAAAGTGGGCAGGGGGAAGCATGCTTAGTGTACATTATGGGAGGGGGCTATGCATCCCCCTCTGTCTCTCTCGAACGGACAGACCCCGGGACGTACGGAAAAGCATGCGAGGGTCTGGATCTTTTCCTATGTATCTATTTCAACTTACCAAAAATATTAATGTACTTTAACTTTATTCATTCATTCGTTTGGAGCAGAAGAATCAGCAGTTACATTCGGAAGATGACAATATTGCTGATAATGTTTAGCAATACTGTAGTCAGCTCACTGTAGTCTTAACTTAGTTATCCGTTATTACTGGTAAGTGATAATATATGCAGATAGGTAGAGAGAACCCTCTTATCTACAGAGGCCAAGAAGTTTCTGGGACTGCCTGAGGTTTAGGCAGAGTCAGATACAGTTCCAAAGTATCTGATTTTAGTGTAATCTTTTTAGTGTAAGGTAGAAGAAATATTGCAACGGTATTGACCAAAACCCTAATGAAAAAAAAATCATAGAAAAAAGATAAACTACATAAAAGCATATAAAAGGGAGAGCTTTGAAAATCAATGAACATCTTAGCTAGCAGAAATTAATCTGAAGTTGCAAGATAAAAATATACAGCACATTTATAATCTTTAATCACTTTTCTTACATTTGGTCATATTTGTGACAAATGGTGTGAGTCCCCCCCCGTTTTCTCCCAGCCAGTTTCGAACTGGCAGGGATATCGATTGCTTATGGCTTGATGAGACATAGCAATCGATATCCCCGGAACATGATGCTCCGATAGGTAAGTCTAAAAACTAAGCCCAACCCTTCTCCTAATTCTGACCCTAACCCTCCTCTTCCATTACCCTAACCCTCCCTTCCCCGCAGCCTAATCCTTACCCTCCCTTTCCTGCAGCCTGACCCTAACCCTTCCGTCTACCCAGCCTGACCCTAACCCCTAACCATCTCGTCCTAAGAGCCTAACCCTAAAATAAACTTTTGGCTATCTTTATTTCTAAAGGCAGCTCATCGGAGCGGGGACTCCCACTGGTGACAAAGTTACAACTGCTTGTGCCTGCTGTCACTCTATTATGGGGAAACAAGCCCTTACCATCACTGTACAAAAAAAACAATCACATATATTGTACTGGTTAATAGTAGGATTCTAGTCTAGATCGCATTCCTATATATTTTTTCACTGTGTATGGGTTGCCTGGCAACTACTTTGACTACACTCTGCTGCTATGCACAGTGTGAGTTCATGCTTCTGGATTTTCATTTCAATTTGAAAGCACAGTCACCATCTATGGAGTGGAGTTTGGATGGATTTTGTCCAAGTGATTTTTGATGAAGCCAATTTATTAACATAAAATATATTAATATTATATATTATTGTACAATTGATTAGATTTAATTACTGATTTACTGTTTAATTTTAGTAAAGGACTTAAGGGGTACACATCTGTATGACATTTGACATGTATAGTTCAGTTGTGATTAGTTCAGTTGAGAGACAATGAACATTTAAATTATAAATACACTCCTAGGATGCAGCAATGGAAGAATTAATTCTAAGAACAGATGTTCCTGATCAACTGATTCTGGACAAAGAATTAAGAACATCCAGCCCAGAAGAGGTTTCTAGACAAATAGGACACTGGGATTTAATTTGTCATCAATAAGATCTCCAATCTGTGGAAAAGTTTATAATAGGCAATGATGACCTGATTTCAGATCAGAGCATTCAGAATTGAAGCTTAGTAAAATATTTTGCTCTCTATATTTTGCCATTGAGAGAGAGAGAGAGAGAGAGACATGTGTGTGTGTGTAATCTTTATAAAATAATTATTTAGTCCTTTTAAATTATTTTGGTGTGGAAATTTAATTATAAAAAAATAGATAACATGACAATCACATTTAAAGGGAGATGTATGTTTCTCAAACCAGATTGCGCAAAGGTGACGGAGTGTGGACTGATTACTTGGGTGAAAGAGACAGTGAATGAAACCGTGTTGGCTCCTAAAATCCTGCTCTACAATGCATTTTTAACCATTATGGCTCTTTTTAAAGGGGTCGATATATACACAGTATATATATATATTGTAACAGAACGACTGGATTTAGGAGGCAGGAGCTGTGCAAAAGCCCCAGAGTTTTGTTAAGCCCTGTTCCAGGTCTTTGGGCTAGTCCATCTGGGAACAGGTTGATTAGGAGGGCACCTGTGTGTGCTGCATATAGGGATTGTAAGGGATTCAACAGTTGTCTCTCAGCTAGAGTTAGTGAGGCAAGTGGCCTCTGGAGAGATCATACCATCCAGACACAGCCAGGGAGGCTGTGAGCAGCACACAGGCAAACTGTGTATTTGGTGTATTTGTGAGCTGGACACAAGGTCCAGTCACCATAGAGAGGGATTTCTCTGTTGTATTAGTTAGTGGCCAGACAGGCCTAGGATTTATTTTTATGAGTTTTGTTTTATGTGCTGCTAAATTAGTGTGGCAATAAACCACACATCCTGATTTGCACTATATCAGCATTGATGTCTCATGATTTCTGCTGCTAAAGAAGTTACTTTGTCTGTGGATTGCCTAGAAAATGGAAACCTAAACCACCGATCTTGTTACTGTGTATATTGTGAAATCCCCATACCTTGCAGCTCCTGCTCTATATTAACTTATAAATTGATTTGAGCAACCTCCATTTTGTGTGTTTGTTTTAAAACGTGTCTGGGATTGTAGCTTACAGGGGGTACTGTTTCAAGTAGCTGTTTTGGAGACTTGGGGACCTTTGACGAGGGTGAGCTCTAAATTTAAAAGTACACGATATATGACCCAAATTTGGGACTGACAGTATTAGAGTTAGGACCACCACAATAAAGAAGCATTGTAAGTGGCTGGTGGCTTAACATATATCTGCAGATGCATGCACGGTACAAGGATTTCTGCATCTGAACACAGTGACGGATGCCGCATTCTGATATAGAAATCTTTTCCACATGCGGACCCAGTCACTGTGCGTACATGATACATGGTGGGTGGGATCCAGAATGTTGATCATACAGTAAGGGCGTAGCAATGTCCCTATGTAATATGTAGCATTCCGTACATAGCCCTTCCGTGTGCTATACTTTGATTCAAAGCCAGCAATCAAAATATGTAAAAATTTCAATCTTTATCGTATCACAAAAAGTATCTAGCGGCGACACACACTACCATAGAGTCTCAGAATAAAAGAGTGCTATAGTGCAAAAAAGTGCAATACTTAAAAGAAAAAGGCAGTTTCACAGCTCTGTATAGTATCAAAAAGTCTCCAAAAGTATCTAATATAGCAACTGTTGTAAATGGGCAGCAATATAAACAAATTTCAATCAGTTCCATAGTAAAGGTCCTTTGGAGCAAACATGCAATGAGGATAAATTGATACTTTGACACATAACGTCCCAACAGCTGTTTCGGCTGCCACGCCATCGTTAGGGGAAGCGTACAGAGTGGACTAGTGAGGTTCAGGCTGCATCAATGATCACGGCATATAAATACCTTAAATAATGAGCAAAATCAGTCACCAGCTGTAAAGGAGATCGAGCGTGCTCCATACCGCACCACACTCAGAGATGCCAACAGGACACGTGTCTCAAGCTTCCGCCACCCATCCACATCGGTGACCATAGTTACCATGTAAACTACTGCTGTGAGCAGCGTCACACTTGTAAACGTGGTCTCGCATGTACAGGCCCGAAAGCTGGGTCCACGTACTCGTTGAAAAACACAGAGCGAATGATACAGATAGGGGCAACAATGTAACTCCTCAGGATTTGTACAAAAAATGAAAAAAATCATAAATAAAGAGGATGGAATTATATATATGCAAGTATAGTACATCATAGTATCGGGCCAAACCTAATATTTACAAGAAACAAGTTTAGTACATCATAATATCGGGCTATATATATATAGCTATAGCTAGATGGAAAAGGAACATTCCTTTTTCTCAATTCGTTAGACTCCGACCGAATTGTTCGTAGCTGACGAAATATGATGAGTTGGCCGTCACTTATAGGGAAAGGTTTTTAGAGAGACAGTGCCCTAGTGCTCTTGTTGACAGCAGTTATAAACGGGCACGTAATTTAAAGAGAGAGCCCTTACTGGAATATAGAGTGAAAGAGAAGGAAGAAAGTGGGGTGATACCACCATTTGTAACTACCTATTCTCACCTTAGTGGAGATATTACAACAATTATCTCCAAACACTGGAATATCCTCAAGTTAGACCCAGTGTTAAGCTCTTACCTTCCAGAAAAACCAATATATATTTTCGTAAGGCCAGAAATATTAAAAATATGCTGGCACCTAGCCATCTCTCTACTTCATCTAGTCTCCCAGTCTCCAAAGCTAAGGGTGTTTTCCCATGCGGGAATTGTAAAATGTGTAAGTACAGACATAGAAACTCAAAATACTTTTTTGATTTGGATAATGTTAAGGATTATCCAATCAAAACATACATGAACTGTTTAAGTACCCACGTCATATATTTATTAGAATGTGGATGTGGTTTTAAGTATGTGGGGAGGACCAAAAGAGTTTTTAAAATCAGGGCACTCGAACACTTTAGAAATATTAATAATAGCATTATGAATCACAGTGTTTCGAGACACTTCGCCCAAAGTCATCATGCCAACCCAGACTCCCTACAAATTAAGGCCATTGAACACGTCCCTAATAATGAAAGAGGGGGTGATCTTTCACTAAAATTGGCCCAACGGGAGGTTTTTTGGATCCTTACCTTAAACACATTGACCCCATAGGGTCTAAATGAAGGGTTCGACTTAACCACATATTTATAGGTCTTTTGGGATTTTTTGATGTCTGCACTTGCACTTTATTTGTACTGTTCTTTGATATCTGTATTTATATTATCCTTCTTCATTTACATTCTTATAGTGTTTCAGAAAAATATAGTCTAGCCATTTATTGTATTTTATGGTAATATTATGGCAATTTTTTTTATTGAGTATTCTCTTGTTATCTTTCTTGGTTGTTTTTATCTATGTTATCTCCAATCTTGATTTTTTATTATATCTGTTACTTTTATATGGGACGAGGTCCCTTTAAGATAATAATTTTAATATTGTTTGACAGAGTAACATGTTTGAAACTAAGTACACAGGGGACAAGCAGGCTAATTATCCCTTCCCTATTTTCTGTCTTCCATAAGTGAACTTTTTTTTATAAAGTTTATAATTTTTTTTTTTTTATAAAGTCTATTGGTTTATTCTTATCTATGTGGTTGATATTTATTATGTTCAAATTGCGATCGAGGCTGACACTGATGAAGTCAATGTTGTGATGAAACATGTTGGGGTGGATCTACTAACCTTGTGTTGGACACACGTGGAGTTTGTGAGATCTTGCTGACCTGCTGGAAATGGAAGTCCACTATTTTATTCAATTATATTTCTGAAGTACCTTACCTCTGAGCTGACTTGCTTACTGGCAGTGGCTTTAGAGTTGTAGAGGAAAAGGAATTTTTTTATATAAAAACTGTTTTGAATAGTAAGAATTTGTTTAACGTTATAGAACCAGTGGGGAAGGAGTTCAGCCTATTTATTCCTAATGCTGTGTACTTCCACCACGCCCCCTGATGAAGTCAATGTTGTGATGAAACATGTTGGGGTGGATCTACTAACCTTGTGTTGGACACACGTGGAGTTTGTGTATCTTGCTGACCTGCTGGAAACGATCCCTCTGGCTCTGACTGAGAAGGGTGACGTACCGCTGGTCCACTGTTTGTTTTATATGCTTCTTGGAAAGATTTTATCCGGTACGCAAGTCTGCTGTTAGCGTTTGCGAATAAACATGTGACATATAACACTATGAAGCGCCACCTGTCTCTTGTCCTCTAGATTTGTTGCTGCTATACCGGGACCAGAAACAGGATTTCAAGGGGAAGACACGGTCATTCTGTCCTTTGGTCCTTTGGACTTTTACTACTGAGACAGGCAAATTTGACCTAGTGTATTTAATACATACTATTTACCCAGATTCTTAGCCTTATCTTAGTGCACTGTTATTGTTGTTGTGTATATATATATATATATATATATATATATATATACATACATATGGCACCGGCCAGGTATCACTGTGCAAATCAGCTGACAGCAGTCCCAGGTATTGCACCGTTACTACGTGTGCCCGGAGATCATTATGACGGTGGCTCCCTCCCAACCTCTCACTGCGCTCTATCCTCTGCTAACTGATCTTGCAAGCATGACACCTCACACTTTGCCTTGCGTTCTGTGCTTGCTTCACTTTATTGTTTGTCCCCCTTGCTTTACTTTATTGTTTTTCACCCTTGCTTCACTTTATTGTTTTGTCCCCTTCTGTTACCCTTTTACCCAATCCCCACCTGGTGGCTCCCTCTCAACCTCTCACTGCGCTCTATCTTCTGCTCCCTTCTGTGCTTGCTTCACTTTATTGTATTTTTTGATATTTTTATAGTCATATTGTATTTAATATATACTATGCTGTCCATCCCTACCCTGTATGTCTGTACTGTATTTTGTTGTATTTTGTATGGCGCTCCGGACACCTTGTGGCGCCTTATAAATAAACGATAATAATAATAATTTATTATTATTTTTTGTGATCATGATCATCACCTGAGCTTGTCATTTACCTGAAGTTTCATAATGCCTTATTAATCTGTGTCAATGAACTGTCATTTCTGAGAGCAAAAGAAGCATTTCAAAGGTAGAATAGCTGATCTGGGGCTTTGGTTTAAAACCTAAATGTGATTGTAGGCTAAAAGAGACCACATAAGAACAATAATATATGTTTGTATAATGCTGTTATGCAGGAGTACAGTATGAAGTGGATCAGAATTAAATTGAACAACACTTTTTAAAAACTATAACAACTATATTTAATAAAAACCTTAACACTATTACTAATAATTATAATTCTGTTACTAATAATTTAAGAAAAGATACATTTAAATCTAAAAGATAAAAAATAACGAAGTCTGTAAGTCGTCATTGTCTTTTATATCCCTGAATGTGAAATTTCTCTCATCCAGTAACTCAGATGTTGGGCTGTCCCTTTGTCCATTCGAAAAAAGAGTCCTGTAGAAAAGGATTATCATTATTATTGTTAAACATTTGTGACTAATGTCTGACAAGTATATTTGTTGGTTTTGTTTGCATCATGTTGTCATGTTATTATCAGTTATCCTGTTGGTGTGTGCTATTAGTTCTTCTTTTATTGCTGGTGTGTAAAATCAGATACTATTTACGGAAATTTGGACAATGCCTCAGTGGAGTTTTTTCTTAGCATAGTTGTTCAAGCACAACACAGGTCACCAATTCTTAAACAGAGGATACCGTATATTCTGTACTTAGGATTTACTAATGAAATGAAAATTTGTCCACTAACAGTGTTCATCAATTGTAGAACCAGAGGGAACCCAACCAGAGCGTGGCCAAACATATTGCAAGTACAAGTAAGTTTTCCTTTCCTCACCTCTAGTTGTAAATCTTTTGCCAATTTGTCAATATCAATATTAGGATCCGGTGACAGAATTGCATCTAAAAATTTCGGGCTGATGATTTCTTCAACCTAAAAACAAGTTAATAATCAATTTATAAATGTCAGGTGCTTAAAATACTGTATATTCATTCTTTAGCTTGGCCATAATCATTAAGAAGCCTTGGAAAATCTACAGATGTGAAAATCTCCAGGGAAGTGACTGGTCAGTGAAGTCATGTAACCATCACGGCACCTGTTCAGACAGAGATTGTCGCTAATATATAGCAGATAGAGCAGGGAAAATAAACTTTAGTTTATCTGCATGATAAGTCAATAAATGATTCTATTGATAATGGTCTGGATTCACAACCTCGCACGTCTTGCACATATGTCCTTAATTTCCCGATAGTAGCTACTATGCATGCATAGTGACTATTTTACGTAATCTACATATAGTTTTATTATGTAGATTGTGTACAAGCAGTATTTAATGACCGCTTATACGCAATCCTCGTAACAAAATGATGCGTAGATTATGTTAGTTACTACGCATGCGTAATAGCTACTATCGGGAAATTAAGGACATATGTGCAAGACGTACGAGGTTGTGAATCCGGGCCAATATCTGAAGTACCGCCTCTGAGTGCATTGCAAAGTAATGCAGAGCGTTGATGAAGTGCTTTACCTTTGACATAAACTCTGGGTCTTTACATAGGATGTCTATGTAATTGCTAAGTTCTTTCTCAGAAGCTTCTAATGTGCTGCTGACAGATTTCTTATTTTGTCTATATGCTGGGGAAAGGAGAGAAAGAGATTAGTCAAATGTCAAAGTATCTAACATTTGGAAAACAGGGTAATATAATTAATAGAGGTTATGTAGTCAAATTTTCTATAAATACCTGCTTGAACCCCACATTTCGTTTTTCTTGTCCTTTTCTTGAGACTTGATTGTTGACACCCAGTATTCCCTGGTGTTGTTGCTGTTAATGGAACATCTCTCATTTGCAGGTCTAAATGCTGCCCCATATTACTGTTCATGTAAGGGTGAATAATTGTGCTGTACTGCTGACTTTCCGGGATATGCCATGGTTGGCATGGGACATTAATCTGTGTCCATCTAGGTACCCAATATGGCGTTGATCGAACATATGTTCTTGATAAATTGTTTCTACAAAATGGATATGCACTTGTGCTATTCAGATGGAGTAATGGGGACCTTGAAGCATTCATTTGAGTCCAGTTTGTTGGTGCTGGACAATGAAATGCATGCACATCTTGGTGGACTTGTGCACTTGCGCTGATGTTATTGCTCGGTACTGAGAAGTTTGACTCTTGATGGATGTTAGGCTGAGTCTGCCAGGGTGCAGTCATTGTAGCTGTTATGGGTGGAGTTGGTGGGGTTGCCAGAGTACATGGTGTCACATGAAAAGCTGGATGTCCTACAGCAAAGCCCCAAACATATAAGCTTGGAATAATGGCATTAGAAAAACAAGGCTGTTGGGTGTTCATTTCCTCCCAATAGGGAAGGCTCATGGTGACCTTAAAAAGAAAAATTAAAGTTGTAATTTGCCTCAATATTCGTCTATAACTTGCACAAATCACAGATCCTTGTTACCTTATAATAAATGTAGCCAGGTTTAGTATCAACAAGGAAAAGTGTTTTATTTTCTAGTTTTATTTCAAAGAGGTATATTCCTACTTATTCAGTACCCCAAGTGAAAGTTTAAATAGAATAGAATAAGAGAAGGCAAGAAGATGTGTGAAGAATAATGCAAGATGAACATATCAATTTAAGTTTTTACTGCTAATAGTTATTGAATTTCTATTCTGTACATATTGTCCTGTCAGAGGACCTGATTCAAACTTAAGAATCTTCTTAAAATAAGAACTTAAAGTCACACCTGGGCTAAACCATGTTGATTGCAGGGGAGTCATATTTCATCTGTTGCAAACAGCACTAGTGTTGAGATGTGATATTTCATATCCCAAGTCTAAATAACAATGTAATAGTAAAGCTGGTCAGTGTCTGTGTGCAGTAAGCAATTCAAAGATATATCCCTGCATGCAAAGAATACAATTAAATTAATTCCCCCTGCAATCAAAATGGTTTTGCCCAGGAGTGACTTCAAGTTCTTATTTTAAGAAGATTCTTAAGTGTGAACCAGGTCCAGATTGTTTAATTTGCATGCAACATTTAAAATATAATTGTATCTACTATGAAATATATATATATGCACCCGGGTAATCATTTATATAGTAGTTCGAGAGAATTTCTTGATGCACCAGTAAATAGTATTTTTGTTTTTTAGTTCATTAAAACTCTCATTATGTATGACATTTTCATAGTCTTTTTTCAAATCAGGATAGAGAAACACTGTCCACTAATAATAATAAAATGTATAATTCTAATAATTATTTTAATTTTACATCAAAATATTACCAATAAACATAATAATGAAGAATACAAATTTACACTATATTTCTGCTTAGAATAATTAAACTTATAATAGCGGCATGTACTAGACAAAGAAAATAACATCAGTAGCTTTAGAGTTTCTTTCATGACCAGGGAGTGTAAATCCAAACATCTTAACATTCATTGTACCTTACCTGTTTTTACAGATGTAAGATGTGTACAATGGTTATGTCTGAGCTGCGTCTTAGCGCACTTTCGCTAAGCCGTCTGAGCTACGTGATATAGCGTGGGAGAAAGTGTCTGTGTGTCTGGTCACATTCAATGTGCTTGACAGTTGGAGAGAAATGTGATTGGTTCAGGCTCGATGATGCAGTTGGCTTTAACACAAATTCAAAACTAAACATCCCCAACTGCCACTGTGTGCTTAGACCGGGTCAATCATTTCTTCTTCACTTGAATAGGGTAGATTTTTGCCAATAGTAATAAATAATTCCAACTTGCTCAATAATTCTATAAATATTCAAAGCTGTTCAAAGCAAGTTTTTTGTAGAAAATATTTCTGTTTCCTAGGCCTATAAAAATAACTACAAAGCATTTCTATAAATATTGAATTATACCTAATGTAATGTGGAATTTACACAAAAATAGGGAAGCAAGTCATTTATTTGACCAGTTAAGCATATTTTAGCTTGGCACTAGGGTGGGTGTATGTATGTTTTCAATAACATTATGCCATTCTGCTAGTTTGGATGAAAAACTGTGAATTTCATTAATATCTAATGATCAACAGATTATATATATATATATATATATATATATATATATATATATGCACTTGGGGACATACGTGCGGAGGGGCATGGTTGAAATCCGTACAGACAGAGTTACGTAAAAGTGGGTTGGCTGAGCTATTTAAATGACCATTTGAGGGCGTGGTTTGTTACATATGCACATATATATGTATTATAAATGCACACGTAGAGATAAGGATACCCTATGGAGGCGTAAGTCACCGATAACCAGTCTGTGTGAGGGGAGTGTCATGGGTGTTGCCTTGCAACGTACGTGCATATTATTGCAGACATTTAACTAACGGATCTGTGCACACGGCCCTCTAAGCCTGGCTGTTTTTTCATCTGCAAGCTGGAAAGTGTTGAACCAAATGTAACACCCTATCTGACGCCCATTTTTGAAGCTTTATAGTTTTATTCATTATTTTCTATTTTTACTGTGGACTATTTTGCATATTTTGGTTTGATTAAGGATGTAATGGTTTACAACAATAAAAGAATAATTTTATTTTTGGTTTTAAAATGACTTTAATTTAAGAATTTTATACTTGGGAATTTTTCCATCTTCTTATCTCCAGAAACAGCGCAGCAATTGGATCTATTTTGAAACAATATTTTTTGTGATTGGCCATCACTATAGATCCGCTAGCAGTTATTTACCATTTATTAGTGTGCTGGGAATATAATTAATATTATTTTATGCAGTCAACTGTGCATTCAATTATTATTATTAATATTATTATTATTATTATTATTATTATTATTATTATTATTATTATTATTGTTATTGTTTATTATTATTGTTATTATTATTATTATGGTTATTATTATTATTATCCTTTATATGGTTCACTCAGTTCTCCATAATTATTTGTTTAAGATGTATCACTTACTCGTTTAGGATGTATTTTAAAAGCTTTTTCTACTTTCTCAGCACCATTTTGATTGCAATTCCCTTGTACAAATCTACAGGTGAGGGTCGTGGTGTGAAAGGGGTTTCAGTGATGCATGCAGGGTGTGTGGGATGAGGGAGCTCAGAAACCCCTCCATAAAGAACCTTTAAATAGAACCCCCCCCCCCCATATAATGAAAAATCAGCTGACTGCATCAGTGTCCCTGGATCAGTGCACGACTATACAAATAATCGAAAATTGTTATTGAAGTGGAGGAATACACTGGATGGCCTAGTGCTATGCCATCTCTAAATCCCTAATATACCCCACGTGTAATGTGCTTTTTAGAGTGTGAATCTGGGTGTATATTAGGGGTTTGGACATGGCATCATATTTAAAGTGTATGTGTGTGTATTGGGTCTAGGAATTGCACATACTACAATGGTTGAACTTGAAGGTTCCTTAAACACTGGGGCTAGATTTACTAAGAGGTGAGTTAGGCATCTCTTATAAATTGCTGTTCCATCAGAGAGTATAAATAGGGGACCAAATGTGACTCATCTGTCCATTGCTTCAGGACACAGATGAAAACAGACCGGGACTCCAGCATCATCTCACGATGAAGAACCTGCACAAAGAAGAGCACCCAATGTCTGCAGGCAAGTCCACGAAAGAAAGAAGACTTCAGAAATAAGTAACATATTTTTTATTATTTTAAATATTTTTTCAGCACTATTGGGATTAAAATAATAATTATTGGGCCATATTATTATTCCCATTTGCACAGATTCCTTATCATAAATTTATATTTATTGGGGCACATTATTCTTTACACTTTTTTGAACTGGAAGCATGCTGTGCCATTTTTAAACATTAAAAAGGTATTTTTAAACATACAAGTGCTTTTTAAATTTATTTTAGACACATTTTTCACTGGGTTTTTAACATCAAATCAACTCTCACACCCAGGCAATTTTAAGGGCTATTTCTTTTAGCGACTTTGCCGTGATTTTACTTAGCGACAATTAGTAAATCTGCTGATTCCTATATTCTGCCTTTTTTAAAATTGCCATGGCGATCTTCAATAGAGCGATTTTGAAAAGGCAGTATTTTGAGCAATTTTATGGGAATTTTGCATTAGTAAATTGCTGAAAAATCTCCCAAAAAATTTATATTTACAAATCATTTGTTAGTAAATCCGGCCCCAGGAGTTATAGAAGACACAACACAAAACATAATCAGCTATAATATTTTATAAAGAATTAATCAAAATACAGGGGTGTCCGGGAATGTCACACTATTTTCTGTATATTGTATGCCATTCAAAGACACTAATATAAAACACATATATTATGTGCCTTTTCCAAACTCATAATACAAAGCACATATATTTCATATAGTGTGCCATATCCAAAGCATTTGACTCCACTTTAAAATACAGCTTCTGCCACAACTACACCCAGACAATAAACTCTCACTTCAGGGTCTAAGACTTCGGAGATATAATTTCCCATAGTGGGTCACCAGAGTCACATATTCCCCAGACTTCAGTCTTGCAAGTCTTTTCTCAAATCCGTTGTCTTCATGTAAGTTTTTCTGTTTGATACTATTACATATCTATCTATTATTTGTCGACTCAAACCTTTCTTTAGTGGAAAATGATTTTGTGATTGAATAAAAATGTGTGTGTTATCTCAAAACTACTTCCTAAATCAGTTGTCTGTGTGTTGTAGAAGATATATCATAGGAAATCATTAAAGCATATAACGGTATGCACAGGATGGGGGTTAGAGAGTGAAATGTACCAGCACTATAACTCTACAATACATTTATAAATAAAAAAGATTAAATATCGACTACACAAAAGCTGACCATACACTAGAACCAATTACTGGCCCAATTATTGGCTGATCGGGCAAATACTCACTCTAGTTAGTGGACAGGACTTAATTTTCAAAATGGCAGATCTACAATTTGAGAGTAAGAGAAACGCTCTGATGGGAGTATTTGATTTTAAACATGCTTGATTTAGATCGGGAGAAAGCTCTTGATATTTTTAAGCATACACAGAGAAGGAGAGAGGATTCTATGTCCTCTCTCACTCTGTAGGGTCTACTGTCACAGCACTGCAGCATGAGATTCTGGACCCAACAAAGAGAGAGAGAGAGAGAGAGAGAGAGTGTATGCAGTGTCTCTATCCCTCTCTTTGTACTGTCTGCAGCCTGTCACTGTGAGAGGTTCTGTACTGTGCTACGGAAACTATCACACTTTCATTCACAAAAATATTTTTTGCAACCAGATAATAAGTTAGCTGCATGGGTCTCCTGTCGAGATTGACAGGAACTTCTGCCAATCAGAAAAGACAATAGGCCAGCTGCAAGATTCTCGGGCTAGTATTATCGATCTCAGCTCCAGAAGTGTATGGTGCAGATATCAGGACCTTTCCCAGGGGAAAATCGTTCCATTTATCAGGGGCCACCCCCTGCTGGGATCGATTATCATCCTAGTGTATGGCCAGCTAAAGACTTGCATATATGTCACTGCTTAGTGTATTTAAAAGAAAGACAAAATTACATTTGCTCAGTTTATTATTTATACAGTATACATCAAGATTTTGTAACTATGTATACAGTGTAACACATCAGACTTTGCTTCCTCAATGGTGCCAGAGATGTATTCTGCTCTTTCAGCAGTGTTTTGGTTTCAGCTGACAAGGGTCTTGAGCACAGGGGTTGCAAGGATCTGTCAAATACAAATAAAACAATGTTTACGATTATTTAGGCAGAAAACATAGATATCAACACACTTCTATTAACCTTGCATGCATCTGCTGGTATGCTGCAGCCTGGCACTATATATATTCAACATGGGTTTATAAAGGGAACTAAAGCATCATAGAACTTAATTATTTCTGTGATATTCGCTAAAAAAATGTGGATCACTACTGGAGAATCATTTACATTAAAAGCTCAAATATGTAGATATGTTTTCAGAATCATGTTTGGCATCACTTTTAATTTGAGAGTAGTAATGACCAATTACTTTTGAATTGCTTAATTGGTTGAATAAATTATTTCAATATTGTCTTAATTTAGCATATATTTTACTGTTACATTATCATATAGTATCAGACATTACATTTATTGCATAGAGATGGATGTGGGGACAGCAACCATTATATATAAACGTATTTATTATGTACCTTTCTGATGACCTCCAGAGCTTTGGCAATGCTGCACTGGCTTACAAGCTGAAAGAAACGATATGCTTATATAAACATCACTTATTATTAGGATTTCAAATATTTATAGAAGTCTAAAGAAATACACTAATGATAAAAGGTATAACGTGCAAAAAGTGTCATTTTTATATTGTTTAGTGATTATATATTTTCATATAATATCAACAGTTTAATTGACTACAAAACTATACACCAGATTTACAAATGTGAAGGCAGATAAGTAGGTGCAGATACGCATGTATTTTTTTTTGTTCTCTCCCCCAATTTCCCCGTATGCAAATACACTTAAGATTGCCATAGGGCTACCTTTACTGCCCGTGCATATATTCCTTCTTAATGTCCTTCCCCACGCCCTCCTCATGTTATTTAAATTTCTCTCCCCATTCTTTTTTAAAATATCACGAGGTCACAAGACTACCTCATGACAACTTTTTAAGGTGCTCAGCTAGTGAATAACTCGCAATAACCATAGAGTAATAAATAAACTTTGAGCATTATTCAGTTGAACCAGGTATCCCCATTTTTTTGTTTATTCATTAAATGGACACCACTTTATAAATAGAATTATGGATAATGGATAAACTATTGCACTTTTATATGTAGATCTATGGCATTGTATATGCACAAAGCCATAATGATTGTTATAGTCTACAACATATAAGGCAATTACTAGCAGAGGCGTAGGGAAGGCGGAGCAACCGGAGCGCAAGCTCCAGGTGCCAAATTTATCAAGTGGCGCCGCAGGAGTCCGGCAGCTGTTCAATCTCTGACAGTCTATTATCAATCAGTGCATCTTGAGCAGGCGGACTGTCAGAGATTGAACAGCTGCCGGACTCCTGCGGCGCCACTTGATAAATTTGGCACCTGGAGCTTGCGCTCCGGTTGCTCCGCCTTCCCTACGCCTCTGCTAGTAATTGCCTTATATGTTGTAGACTATAACAATCATTATGGCTTTGTGCATATACAATGCCATAGATCTACATATAAAAGTGCAATAGTTTATCCATTATCCATAATTCTATTTATAAAGTGGTGTCCATTTAATGAATAAACAAAAAAATGGGGATACCTGGTTCAACTGAATAATGCTCAAAGTTTATTTATTACTCTATGGTTATTGCGAGTTATTCACTAGCTGAGCACCTTAAAAAGTTGTCATGAGGTAGTCTTGTGACCTCGTGATATTTTAAAAAAGAATGGGGAGAGAAATTTAAATAACATGAGGAGGGCGTGGGGAAGGACATTAAGAAGGAATATATGCACGGGCAGTAAAGGTAGCCCTATGGCAATCTTAAGTGTATTTGCATACGGGGAAATTGGGGGAGAGAACAAAAAAAATACATGCGTATCTGCACCTACTTATCTGCCTTCACATTTGTAAATCTGGTGTATAGTTTTGTAGTCAATTAAACTGTTGATATTATATGAAAATATATAATCACTAAACAATATAAAAATGACACTTTTTGCACGTTATACCTTTTATCATTAGTGTATTTCTTTAGACTTCTATAAATATTTGAAATCCTAATAATAAGTGATGTTTATATAAGCATATCGTTTCTTTCAGCTTGTAAGCCAGTGCAGCATTGCCAAAGCTCTGGAGGTCATCAGAAAGGTACATAATAAATACGTTTATATATAATGGTTGCTGTCCCCACATCCATCTCTATGCAATAAATGTAATGTCTGATACTATATGATAATGTAACAGTAAAATATATGCTAAATTAAGACAATATTGAAATAATTTATTCAACCAATTAAGCAATTCAAAAGTAATTGGTCATTACTACTCTCAAATTAAAAGTGATGCCAAACATGATTCTGAAAACATATCTACATATTTGAGCTTTTAATGTAAATGATTCTCCAGTAGTGATCCACATTTTTTTAGCGAATATCACAGAAATAATTAAGTTCTATGATGCTTTAGTTCCCTTTATAAACCCATGTTGAATATATATAGTGCCAGGCTGCAGCATACCAGCAGATGCATGCAAGGTTAATAGAAGTGTGTTGATATCTATGTTTTCTGCCTAAATAATCGTAAACATTGTTTTATTTGTATTTGACAGATCCTTGCAACCCCTGTGCTCAAGACCCTTGTCAGCTGAAACCAAAACACTGCTGAAAGAGCAGAATACATCTCTGGCACCATTGAGGAAGCAAAGTCTGATGTGTTACACTGTATACATAGTTACAAAATCTTGATGTATACTGTATAAATAATAAACTGAGCAAATGTAATTTTGTCTTTCTTTTAAATACACTAAGCAGTGACATATATGCAAGTCTTTAGCTGGCCATACACTAGGATGATAATCGATCCCAGCAGGGGGTGGCCCCTGATAAATGGAACGATTTTCCCCTGGGAAAGGTCCTGATATCTGCACCATACACTTCTGGAGCTGAGATCGATAATACTAGCCCGAGAATCTTGCAGCTGGCCTATTGTCTTTTCTGATTGGCAGAAGTTCCTGTCAATCTCGACAGGAGACCCATGCAGCTAACTTATTATCTGGTTGCAAAAAATATTTTTGTGAATGAAAGTGTGATAGTTTCCGTAGCACAGTACAGAACCTCTCACAGTGACAGGCTGCAGACAGTACAAAGAGAGGGATAGAGACACTGCATAC
>WWET01004880.1:1353-11397 GCA_011038615.1 Limnodynastes dumerilii
TGGGGGCTGCAGAAAGAAATAAGGGGCATGGAATGGGCACTGCAGATAGAAATAAGGGGCATGGAATGGGGGCTGCAGAAAGAAAAAGGGGCATGGAGTTTGAGCTGCAGAAAGAAATAAGGGGCATGGAGTTTGGGCTGCAGAAAGAAATAAGGGGCATGGAGTGGGGGCTGCAGAAAGAAATAAGGGGCATGGAATGGGCACTGCAGATAGAAATAAGGGGCATGGAATGGGGGCTGCAGAAAGAAAAAGGGGCATGGAGTTTGAGCTGCAGAAAGAAATAAGGGGCATAGAATGGTGGCTGCAGAAAGAAATAAGGGGCATGGAGTTTGGGCTGCAGAAAGAAATAAGGGGCATGGAGTGGGGGCTGCAGAAAGAAATAAGGGGCATAGAATGGGGGCTGCAGAAAGAAATAAGGGGCATGGAGTTTGGGCTGCAGAAAGAAATAAAGGGCATGGAGTGGGGGCTGCAGAAAGAAATAAGGGGCATAGAGTGGGGGCTGTAGAAAGAAATAAGGGGCATGGAGTGGGGGCTGCAGAATTAAATAAGGGACATATTTTACTTATGATTAACATCTTGTGGTGCTGTTTAGTGATTTGTTGTTGTTGTTCTTGGTGTAATTTTTTAGTGCATGTATTAACACAAGGTTGATGAGAATTTTTTTGCTAAGGGCACCAGGTAAAATCTCACCTAGGGCACCAATAATTTAGGGCCAGCCCTGTATTTAATTACCTGACTCATTGAATAGGAGAGTATTCTCATTATAGGTTTTGTGCTGGTACCGGTTGTGTTGAATATTTTTCTACTTACAGTTTATAAACACAATGGGCCTGATCCAGAACAACGGTTCGGAGTGAATTTCCGCATGGAGGAGACGTAAAATCACGTATTTGTAAGTACTGCGCATGCGCAACATAGAAAATACGCTCTGTAAGGTAGCGTAATTGTGAACGTATGGGCCATTCACGTATGTGTCACGTAAATACTTACGTGTGAGCGTGCCAATTTTACGTGCGTCCAAAATACGTCTGCAATACGTGAAGTAGGCAGGGGGTTGTATTTAAAGTGTACAGTATGGGCGTGCTTAGCTGCGTAAATATGTGTTGCACATACGTACATGTGCGATGACATCGGTTACATGGGCAAAAGGTAAGGTAGGGTTTGGAAAGCAGATCTCGGACAAAATAAGTACATTCATGGGGTGTGCCAAGGGGAGTGTATAGAAGATACGCACGCGTAAATACGCTATGCGAGTAAACGTATTGCAAGCGGAGTTCTGAATCTACCCCAATGTGCTTTGAGACCACAGTGATCATGTCATACTTCCACTTATTTACCCTTTAAACACAATGGGGTAGATCCAGAACTATGTTTGCCGTGCGTTTATTCGCGTAGCGTATTTTCGTGTGCGTATATTCTATACCAGGGGTAGGCAACCTTAAACACACAAAGAGCCATTTTCACCCGTTTCCCCCAGAAAAGAAAACCTCGGGAGCCACAAAACCCTTTATTGCCCAGCCTTTATTACTGCCCTTATATATATGTTCCCAACCTTTATTACTGCCCTTATATATGTTCCCAGCCTTTATTACTGCCCTTATATATGTGCTCAGCCTATATTAATGCCCACATACTATAATCGTGCATTACCTCCACCCCACATACTATAATCGTGCATTACCTCCACCCTACATACTATAATCGTGCATTACCTCCACCCCACATACTATAATCGTGCATTACCTCCACCCCACATACTATAATCCTGCATTACCTCCACCCCACATAACATAATCACACGTTACCTCCACCCCACATACTATAATCGTGCATTACCTCCACCCCACATACTATAATTGTGCATTACCTCCACCCCACATAACATAATCACACGTTACCCCCTTCCTCACATCCTTTAACCCACAATAAGCTTTTATGAGTGTCTTACCTATTTGCTGTCTTCCCCTCTCTTCTTCCTCACCAGTCAACCTCCATCCTCTGCGGGCTTTATCAGTCTCTGCTCCAATAACTCCTTCAATACAGGAGGTCATAGGCTCTCCCGATCTCTCCAAACCTCCCATGTCACCTTTGCCCAGCTGTCCCATTAATCACCTCCATTTTCTTTAATGTCAGACACTGTTGGAACCTCACCCGGCTGCTCTGCTACTTCTTTCTGAATAATCAGCACCTTTGAACTTTCTCTCATATTTTACCTGACCCTCAGCACCTTCCCTCTTGTCCTCGTTGTCTGTTACACACTCCCCGATTCTCAGCTCCTTCTCTCTTGTCAGCACCCTAAGCAATCTTTCCTGGCACCTTCATAAATAATCTCAGCCGCTCTGCTTTTAATCTCCACAGCTTCCTCCCCTGTTGTCCGATGGTCTCCCACACACACACCAACAGCTCCGTTATCACTGTCTCCTTCCCTGTCAGCTCCTTCGGCAATCTCTCTTAGCTGACCTGCTCACTGACTCATTCCCTGTCCTCTGACCGACTCTCTCTCACATTCCTTCTCAGTCCAATACAACTTTGCCTGTCAGATTCCACCGTTCTTCTCCATCACTCCTCAACTGCTTACAGCTACCGCTGCCTGCCCCAATCCTCCATTCCTCACACCCTGCTTCTCTGATGCTTGTCACACCTGTCACCACTTTTTTATTAAATCTCAATTCCTCCCTCATGATCTCTCCTCTTCATTTCACCTCAGCTCCCTCCTCACTCCGTCCCCTTATACAAATTGCCCGCCAAAACTCTCCCTCCAACAGCCTTGCGCACCACACAACTAACACTTCTAGAGGTATCATGTGCTGCACAGCGCGTGCCTCTGTTTACTGGCCATTGCCAAGCAACGGCCCCTACGCTGACTCCCTCCTCTGGGGCTGTCTGCCTGAACAATACAGTGTCCGGAAACAATACTATTTCTGTAGTTACATTTCATTTGTAATATAACTCTAGAGATAGAATTATTCCTGGATATTGTGTAATCCAGAAGGGAGCCACAGGAGATGGCTAGAAGAGCCGCATGCGGCTCCGGAGCCGCGGGTTGCCGACCCCTGCTCTATACACTCCCCTAGACACGTACCCCTTGAACGTACGTATTTTGTCAAGATACGCTTTCTAAACCCTACCTTAACTTTTGCCAACGTAATCGCAGTGATACGCACACGTACGTATAGGCAACACGAATTTACGCAGATAAGCACGCCCATACTGTACACTTTAAATACAAACCCCTGCCTACTTAATGTATTTTAGATGTATTTTGGACTCACGTAAAATCGGCACGCCCACACATAAGTATTTACGTGACACATACGTGAATGGCCCATATGTTCACAATTATGCTACGTTAATGTGCGTATTTTCTATGGTGCGCATGCGCATTACTTACCAAAAGGCGATTTTACGTCTCCGCCACAAGCGTTGTTCTGGATCTGGCCCAATGTATAAAACAAGACAGAAACACAACATTAACAAGCTTGCAACAAGCCCTAAGTGTAATTGTATTCTATTTTTACCTTAAAGTTTTAGGAGACCATATATCACTTTATTTCTTTGTAATTTGCAATGCTACATTAGGCACACATATTAAGGTAGAAAAATCCGTATTGATTCCTTTATGTCTTCGGGGAGATTTTCTTTAGTCTGTTCTACACATATAGTGTATGCTTGTATGCAGGCACATATACCAGTTCCTGTGGTACACATATGATAGCCAGATGGTGCCTTTTCCATGACAACACAAACTTCAAAGAGCTATACCTGGGATTCCAAGTCTGTAGCGTCTAAGCAATCAGAATATAAAATTATATAAAGCAGAATAGTTCAATGTTTTTATTAAAGTTTAACTTACAAGGTTTTTGGGTTGAGATATCACCTTGTCAATAGTTTACGTAGCATTACTGATCTAACAATTAGCAGCAAGAAGATAGTTTGACAGATTACAGCTTCTGACAGAAGCCATATAACCTTTGTTATGACCTTTGTTCATTTTCATGTATTTTAGAAAGAGCATAATATGCACAAGGGGGCTGATCCAGCCCTACGCTTCCTGGCGTTAATACGCCGGGCGTAAGCGTAAGATCAGCTTAAAAGCCGATCTGCGCATGTGTCGGGCAGATGCTCCGTAGCAGCAGCTGGAGGGGGAGTTCCCCTCTGTTACTACGCTGCAGTTAGTATCTATAATGCTCCTTTGATAATTACTTTGTTGATAAGCAGTTCAAACTGATTGAAATAGTGAAATTTATTAGTTAACTTGCAGAGTGTAAAAAAATTATTGTGTTACAACGTTTAACATTGTTGCACTTATAGTATCACATTTATTGAGAATATTTTATTTAATACTGTATACATTGATATTGTTACTTTTAGTGGTAATTCATTTTTTGTGCAAATTTATGATCCGTGCTGATTACAAAGCTATTGAAGATTTGATAATTTTGCAAACGTTATCATTATTAATTTTCCAAAAATTGTAAAGTTTTCTGCAAATTCACATAATCCATAAATGTTGAGTAAACTAAATCTTTGAACTCAAAACAGTTGTCCTGGTTTCAAATTATTTCCGCGTTCTGTTTCACTGAACCACAAATCACTATCGTAATATACTTGTCACGTTGAAGGGTCTGGAGGGATCGGTTACGGGTTCCAGGGACTGAGACAGAGAAGCGGATGTAAAATGAAAGCTGGCTGGTTTAATATACGAGGGGTGCATACAGTGGGTACAGTAGGATAAACTGAGGCAATACTAGGTTAGCAGCAAGAGAAATACAATGCGAACAAGTCCGAGAACTCAATAGATAATAAACCAGAGTCCAATGATTAATGGAGATAGGGCTAGTAATAAAGTCCGTTAGATGAGACTGGGGTGCGAAGAAAGCTTGGAGTAGCCCTGCAAAGCTGGAGCTGGATTGCAAAGCTGGAGCTGGATTGCAGAGCTGGAGCTGGGTTGAAAAGCTGGAGCTGGATTTCAAAGATGGAGCTGGATTGCAGAGCTGGAGCTAGGCAAGGTCTGGACCAAGGCAGGGTCAGGACCAAGGCAGGAACTGGATCAAGGCAGGATCAGGACCAAGGCAGGAACTGGATCAAGGCAGGAACTGGATCAAGGCAGGATCAGGACCAAGGCAGGATCAGGACCAAGGCAAGAATCAGGACCAAGGCAGGATCAGGACCAAGGCAGGATCAGGACCAAGGCAGGAACTGGATAAAGGCAAGAGCTAGATACAGTGGTACCAGGCACCTAGAAGACCTAGTTGTTCTGGCAATGATTGTCAGAACAGCCAGGGTTTAAATAGGCCACCCGGAGCGCTGATTGGTAGAAGGACTCCGGCCCTTGCTTCCTATTGGTGGAGCGCCGTCATCTGACAGATCCAAGATGGCGGCGCCCATGTACCGGAGCTCCGGCGCCAAACTTCACGTGGGACGCCGACCAGGGTAAGTGTAGCAGCTGAACCGGGACTCCGCGCCGTGAACTAGTGACAGCCTCCGACGCTGAGACGAGGATGCCGTCGGCAGTCCGAGGAAAGGGTAAGTGCGGCATCAGCCGCGGAGTTTGTGACAGTACCCCCCCCTTTAAGGGTGGCCTCTGGACGCCCAATTAGGTTCTTGGATGACCGTTTAGCAAGGAACTTTCTCACCAATCCGGGGGCGTTGACATCTGAGGCACGGATCCAGGCTCTCTCCTCAGGACCAAATCCCTTCCAATCCACTAAGTATTCTTTGTGACCGTGATGAATTCTGATATCTACGATTTCCGTCACCTCAAATTCATTCTCCTGCAAACCTGAAATTTTTGTAGGTTTTTTGATGGATGAATAATATCTGTTCAATATCAGGGGTTTGAGTAACGAAATGTGGAATGAATTAGGGATGTTGAGGTATGGTGGTAAATCCAATTTGTATGCTACAGGATTGATGACTGCTCGAATTGTGAAAGGTCCAAGATATCTTGGGGCAAATTTCATGGTAGGAACCTTGACTCGTAAATTTTTTGAGGACAGCCATACTCGATCTCCTGGACGAAGGGAAGGAATGGCTTTTCTTTTTCGATCTGCATAAATCTTGTATCTCCTAGAAGCTTTTAGTAACGTGATCCTGATTTTCTTCCAGATTCGTGAGAACCTTTCCAAGGAAGATGCTGTAGCAGGAACAGACTCGGCTGGAAGAAGGGAAAAGGGAGGAACTTTGGGTTGAAGACCGTAAACTACCTTGAAAGGTGTATTGTCCAGAGACTCGTGGTAGTGGTAGTTATGGGCAAATTCTGCCCACTGTAATAAGTCCACCCAGTCGTCTTGCGAAGACGAGACGTACAGACGGATAAAAGTCTCCAGGTCCTGATTCACCCGCTCCGTCTGACCATTGGTTTGCGGGTGATAGGCGGTCTAGATCTTGAGGTCAATTTGTAAACTCCGGCAGAGGGCCTTCCAGAATCGGGCCGTGAACTGTACTCCTCTATCGGAGACTATTTCCTCGGGGCAGCCGTGGAGACGGAAGATTTCAGAAATAAAGAGTTGTGCCAGTACTGGTGCAGAGGGTAATCCCTTGAGGGGCATGAAGTGAGCCATTTTAGAGAACCGGTCCACTACTACCCAGATGGTGTTGTATTGTTGACAGGATGGTAAGTCAGTAACAAAGTCCATGGAAATGTGAGTCCAGGGTTTCTGAGGGACCGGCAAGGGCTGTAATGCTCCCAAGGGCGGACAACGAGGAGTTTTGTGTTGGGCACATTGAGTACAGGCATTTACGAAATCCTTTACATCTTTTCGCAGGGTTGGCCACCAGTATTGCTGAGCGATGAAGGAGAAGGTCTTGGTGATGCCTGCATGCCCGGCGAATTTAGATGCATGTGCCCAGCTCAGGAGTTTCTTCCGAAGTTGAACTGGAACAAATGTTCTGCCCACTGGGACAATTTGTGTACTGGCAAGGGTAGTGGGGTTCAGGATGGGGTGATCCTCCTCAATGTCGTGTGGGTTAAATTGTCTTGACAATGCGTCAGCTTTGGTATTTTTCTTGCCAGGTCGGAAGTGGAGTTGTAGGTCGAACCTGGAGAAAAAGAGAGACCACCGGGCTTGGCGAGGGTTGACACACTGAGCAGTTTTAAAGTACAGCAGATTCTTGTGGTCTGTGTAGATTTTAATGGGATGGATAGCACCCTCCAGTAGGTACCTCCACTCTTGCAAGGCAAGTTTCATGGCGAGCAATTCTTTCTCCCCTATTGTATAGTTCTTTTCCGCAGGCAAGAATTTCTTTGAAAAGAACCCACAAGGGTGAATCTGACCATCTGAGAATTTTTGTGATAACACGGCCCCAACCCCTTCAGCTGATGCGTCCACTTCGAGTATGAAGGGTAGTGTGGTATCGGGTTGTCGGAGAATAGGGGCGGTGACAAAGGCTTGTTTGAGTTGGTTAAAAGCTTGCTGACTAGGAGGAGGCCATTTCGCAGCGTTAGCCCCTTTTCGGGTCAATGACGTGATGGGAGAAATTATTGTGGAGTAGTTCTGAATGAACCGTCGGTAAAAGTTGGCAAAACCGATAAAACGTTGGGTACTCCTCAAAGTTGTAGGTTGAGGCCAATCAAGGATTGCTTGGACCTTCTGTGGATCCATTTCAATCTGAGTCCCAGACAAAATGAACCCCAAAAATGGAATGCTGTCGGCCTCAAAAGTGCATTTTTCCAATTTACAAAAGAGATGGTTCTTACGTAAACGAGTTAGTACTTCCTTAACCATCTGGCGATGGGTATTGAGATCCCGGGAAAAAATGAGTATATCGTCCAGATAGACCACAACAGAGGTATTCAAAAGGTCACGGAAGATCTCATTAACAAAGTCCTGAAATACAGCAGGGGCGTTGCTAAGGCCAAATGGCATGACCAAATACTCGTAGTGGCCATCGCGAGTATTGAACGCCGTCTTCCATTCATCACCACTGCGAATGCGGATTAAATTATACGCCCCCCTGAGATCGAGCTTAGTGAAAATGATTGATCCCTTAATCCGGTCAAACATCTCAGGAATCAAAGGCAACGGATATCGATTTTTCACAGTGATGGCGTTGAGACCTCGGTAGTCGATGCATGGGCGAAGACCTCCATCTTTCTTCTTGACGAAGAAAAATCCGGCACCAGCAGGAGATGAGGATGGTCGAATGAACCCACGGGCCAGATTTTCCCGGACATAAGTGGTCATAGCTTGGGTCTCAGGCAAGGATAGTGGGTAGGTCCTTCCCCTTGGGGGCGAGGTTCCAGGAAGAAGATCGATGGGACAGTCCCACGGGCGGTGAGGTGGCAGGATCTCAGCGGATTGCTTGCTGAAAACGTCGCTAAACTCCCGATACTGTATGGGTATATCTAGGGAGGTAGCGGTCTTGGCTAGGCGGTGAGGATTGACTTGCTGTAGACAATTTTTGAAACAGAAGTCACTCCATTGGACGATTTCTAGGGTGCTCCAATCTACATGCGGATTATGTTGCTGGAGCCAGGGTAATCCAAGAATGACGGGAGAAGTGGTTTGATACAATACCAGGAACTGAAGAGTCTCTCTGTGCAATAAGCCTGTTTGAAGCTTAACAGCGGCAGTTCTATGGGTAATGGTACCACCAGGTATTCGACTTCCATCCACGGCTGTGATATAGATGGGTACATCGAGTTTCTCGATAGGGATTTTTAGAGTCTCTACTAAACTTGACGAAATAAAATTCTCTGCAGCTCCAGAGTCAAGAAGGGCGATGAGATTTGTTCCTCCAGAGTCGAAGGACAAGGTAATGGGTAAAGTGCAGTCCCTTTTTGTGGAGGAGCGAAGGGACACTCCTAACTTAGGCTCCTCTGTCACCGTTAGGAGCGCGCGTTTCCCGGGCGCTTGGGACACTGCAGACGGAGGTGCCCGGATTCTCCACAGTAGAAGCATAAATTGTTCTGGGTGCGTCTCAGACGCTCTTGCTCAGTGATTCGAGATTTACCAAGCTGCATGGGTTCCTCAATGGGTGGTGGTGAGGCCCTGGGTCGGGCGACGAAAGGAACTCTGGGTCGAATGGCTTCTTTTCTCTCGGATGCTCTTTCTCTGTGACGGATGTCCACCCGTGTACATGTGGTAATCAACTCATTCAGGGTGGCTGGTAGCTGAGAAGAAATCAAGTTGTCTTTAATACGATCTGCTAGTCCATGCCAAAAGATGGATATTAGTGCCTCCTCGCCCCATGATAACTCAGAAGCAAGGGTCCTCAATAGAACCACACACTGACCCACGGTCATGTCTTTCTGGCGGAGTCGCAGGATATCCGTGGCTGCGGACGAGGAACGGCCTGGTGTATCAAAGATAACTCTGAAAGTCTCCAGAAAATCTTCAAGGTTGGACAATAGAGGATCGTTTTTCTCCAGGAGCGGGGACACCCAATCCAGGGCTTGACCACAGAGAAGAGAGATAATATAAGCCACTTTGACGCTATCAGAAGGAAAGTTCTCTGGTTGCAATTTAAATTGCAATAAACATAAGTTCAGAAAACCCCGACAGAGCTTCGGATTCCCATCATATTTTGTGGGAGTTGAAAGGGGTATCCGAGGCCCATGTATGGAGGGGCTTGATGGGGTTGCTGGAACCTGATGCATCATGGTATGCTGGAAGGTCCCCACCTGATTTGCAAGTTCATGGAGGCATGACACCACTTGACCAATAGTTGCTTCCTGACGCTCGATTCTGGCTGCCATGTTGGATATGGCTCCCTGGGGGTTTGGCCCGGTAGGATCCATAAGGCCAGAACAAACTGTCACAATCGAGGGTTTGGAGGGATCGGTTACGGGTTCCAGGGACTGAGACAGTGAAGCGGATGTAAAATGAAAGCTGGCTGGTTTAATATACGAGTGGTGCATACAGTGGGTACAATAGGATAACCTGAGGTAATACTAGGTTAGCAGCAAGAGGAATACAATGCGAACAAGTCCGAAAACTCAACAGGTAATGAACCAGAGTCCAATGATGAACGAGGACAGGACTAGAAATAAAGTCTGTTAAATGAGACTGGGGTGCGAAGGAAACTTGGAGTAGTTCTGCG
>WWET01004880.1:13949-27066 GCA_011038615.1 Limnodynastes dumerilii
GGGTCTTGTTCCATGTCTGGGAAAGTTGGTTTAAAGCCTGCCTCTTTTATTAATTCAGCCACCCATATGTCTGCCCCTTATTATTAGGCCTGCCATCCATATGTCTGCCCCTTATTATTTCTCCAGACATCCATATGTCCAGCCTCTATATGTCTGCCCTTTTTATTACTTGTCCAGCCTCCATATATCTGCCCATTTTATTATTTGTCCAGCCCCCATATGTCTGCCCTGTTATTATATGTCCAGCCTCCATGTCTACCCATTTTATTATTTGTCCAGCCTCCATATGTCAGCCCTCTTATTATATGTCCTGCCTCCATGTCTACCCATTTTATTATTTGTCCAGCCTCCATATGTCTGCCCTCTTATTATATGTCCAGCTTCCATATGTCTGCAGTCTGCCCCATTATATGTCAGCCCCTATTTTATTTGTCCAGCCTCCATGTCTGCCTCTTTATCATTTGTATAACCTCCATGTCTGCCCTTATTATATGTCAGTCCCTTTATTATTATGTCCAACCTCCATATATGCCCCTTATTATTTATTATGTTACTTACCTTTTATGTCTTCTTTCTTCCTCTGCGGCACTCCCACTCGCTGTCTCTCCCTCTCGTGGTGCGGTCAAGTGATGCAGTATTGGTAATACAGAGCGCCTTGTAAGACCAAATCTCTTTTCTAGAATGGCAGTGACCCTATAGGTGATGTCAATGCCATTCACAGGTATTACCAGTATTGTTTTGTAAAAAGCCCTGCTGCATATACAGTGGCACTAATTTAAAAAAAACAAAAAAACAAAAAGAAACAACTTTGACCTGAGAGTCTGCTCTCTTGGGACAAGTTGTAAAGTTGGTGGGACAGTCTCCCGAAAGCGGGAATGTCCTACTGGACACTTTGGAGATAAATACCCCTATATACAATACACCCCTCCCCCCTCCTTCCCTTATATGTATATTAAACTAATAATAACTTATTATTACTGGGTGCAGTGTTCTGGGAGGAGCATCTGCTTACCTAACTCTCCAGCCCGATCTCCTCCTGTCACAGGTCAGCAGATCAGCCCATCCTGCTCTGTGTATCATGTCACATGGTACACTCAGTTTCCTGT
Source organism: Limnodynastes dumerilii (assembly GCA_011038615.1). Lineage (NCBI taxonomy): Eukaryota > Metazoa > Chordata > Amphibia > Anura > Limnodynastidae > Limnodynastes > Limnodynastes dumerilii. Next base: position 15,056 of record WWET01004880.1, read on the forward strand.
GAGTGCACTACTGGGAAGTCACAGGCTCCGTGTTGATGCTCAGAGCCAGGGTATTAACCCCAGCCTGAGCTCGCTCCATTATAGAGCTTCTTTCACATAATACTAGGGGTAAGGAGTGGAGGCTCTGTCACCCCCTTTCATAACGACACTCAGTGCGGTCCGTACCCCCATGTGACACCACTGAATATGAATAATGAGAGGCTAGTGACAGATAACCTGAAAGGTATTAGTGAAATGTAGAATAGAGGTGAAAGCTATCTTTTAGAAATCCTTATGAATTAGCTTTAAGCTGGTCACACACTTGACTGAATAGTCATCAATCCTACAGACGTTCCAGATAAAATGGCTAATCACATAGGACCGGAACAGAAGTACACACTAGTGCACTTTGCATGCGCATGCACAACCAACAGGTTTCTAGCGTTGATCTACATTCTCATTGTTACAACTGCCGTATGCACGTTTTTTCGCAGTATTCACTCCACCGAACAATCTCTTCCAACAACCAATCAATAGATGGGTTATGAAGACGGAGCCAAGGATGTCCTAAAACCAGCCGAACTGAAGCACAGTTAGTCACCAGAAATTCGATTTCTTCATGATGACATAAACCAATGGATAATTGGATAGGCTCGGTTTTAAGGAGGATGGGTTCTTCTGATGACTGGCTGTTAAGACCCACTGCGAAGACAGGGGCATCCAACTTCTGGACCTGAATCTTCAGGATCTGGACCAGTTCTATTTTCAAGAAATTCCCAGCCGCACCGCTGTCCACAAAGGCGGAAAGTTGTTCTTCGTGATTCCTAAGGACCAGTCAGGCAGGGACCAGGAGTGAGTTTCTTGAGGAGACTAAATGTACACCCAACCGGAGCTCCTCGCAAACCGGCTGGGTTACTCTTTTCCCGACAGCAGTGACTGTTTCTTTGGGCAAGAATCTGCCCGATGGGCCTTTCCTCCACAGTAGAGGATCAATCCAAGAGTCCGTCTACGGGCCTTCTCTTCTTTTGAGAGCCAGTAAGACCCAATCTGCATGGGTTCTTCTGAGGACTGAAATTCTGGCTGCAGATGAACCATGGAAAAACTGGCTGCAGAGTCACGTTCAAGGCGGCGTTCTTTCAGGCGCCAGTCGACTTTGATTGCCAGGCTCATGAATTCCTCTAGGGTTCGAGATGCCGGAAATTGAACAATGGCGTCTTTGACCTGGTCAGAAAGCTCGATACGGAATTGGCTGCGGAGGGCTGGGTCATTCCAGCCACAGTCATTTGCCCAACGGCGGAATTCCGAGCAATATTCTTCAGCTGTCTACACCTGCCCTGTCTCAAAGAACGGAGCTTCGACTCAGCTGTAGTTGTGCGGTTTGGATTCTCATATAGCAACCCTAGGGCTTCAAAGAAGGCATCAACCGTCTCGAGAGCTGGATCTTCTGGACGTAAGCTGAATGCCCAGGCTTGTGGGTCACCTTGGAGGAGGGTGATGATAACCCCGACTCACTGAGGCTCGGATCCAGAAGCGTTGTGGCGAAGCCGGAAGTAAAGACGACAGTTTTCTTTGAAAATACGGAACTGGCTGCGATCTCCTGCGAATTTATCTGGGAGGTTGACTTTGATGTCAGAGGTAGCCATAGCAACGGTCGGGGCAGATGCCTGAGGAACTGTGGCTGAGGCCCGCAGGGCCGAGATGATCTCTCCTTGGTCATTAACTTTGGTGGTTAAGGTCTGGACCATCTGTCCCAGGTTGTATACCTGTGCAATGAGAGCGTTAATGGCCTCAGCCATGAAGGGTTCCCCTAGGTTTTGCATGATATGGGCGGTTATAATGTTACGACACTTCGGGTTTACCTTGCAGAGTACCGAGGTGGCAACGGGAGAGAAAGAGGTAGTGACCGAGTCGATTGCCGGGGCCCGGTAACTTTGCTATCAGGAGGTTTTCACCAGAGCCCCAGATGGCGGGGATGGATTTGGCTGCGCCCCAATAGCCTGGTCATGCCCCGTTGAACCAGACCCGCGGAAGAGAATAGGAAACCCAGACTGAGGGAAAGGAAGCAGTAAGGCAAGTGGGAGTAGAATCAGTCCGGAAGAGACTGGACTGTGATGGACTACGAGTAACACGGAACGCGGCACGCTGGACAAAAGACCGTTCATGGGACTGGACAAGACGCGCAAGGGCTTGCACACACACACTCACACAGCGGGACCTCCAAGGAGGTAACATAAACATACACTCAAGGGATAAGTAGGTACTGCAGGGAAGTTAGGTACAATAAGGGATGAGAACCAGGGCTAGATACACAAAGGAAACAGAGGCAGGAATCAACGCAGGTAAGTGGGTCAAACAACGGTCAATTCACTAGGCAAAATAGCACTAAGCACACAGTAAGTAGCAGGTCACAGAACTGAGGGAACAGACTCTATAACCGGCGCAGAAGTGAGGGCAGAGAGGGATTATAAAGACACTGCTGTCCTGTGATAGGACAGCCTAACACAGCTCCTCCTACTGGAAAGCGTTCCCCCTACTGAGGTGGAACGCATAAAGATGCCAGTGAACCGCGAGCAGCGCGCTACAGGGACTGGATGCACATGGCTGGTTACTAGGACGCTGTAACCAGGGGACCTGTCGGCGTCCCCGGAGACGCGTCGTGGGAAGTAAGGTAAGCTGAGCAGCAGCGTGACGGGGACGGACACACAGCTAGCTGTGCATACGGCAGTTGTAACACTCAAGATGCTGGAAGCCTTTGTGATGGTGGATGGAGGGAGTTATGGTAATCATACACCAAGGGCTTGATTAAGAACCTAAGCTAGGGTAAAGGGTATGGCAATGCCGTATGTGCAAGGGGAGTATATTAAGGTAAGCTGCAGCGTGACGGGGACGGACACACAGCTAGCTGTGCATACGGCAGTTGTAACACTCAAGATGCTGGAAGCCTTTGTGATGGTGGATGGAGGGAGTTATGGTAATCATACAATACACCCTTGATTAAGAACCTAAGCTAGGGTAAAGGGTATGGCAATGCCGTATGTGCAAGGGGAGTATATATATATATATATATATATAGTGGGCAAAAATGAGGCACTCAGGAGACTTGATCAATATAGAAAATTCCCACGGAAAGATTTAATGCATCACAGTCACCCACCAACGTTTCAAATGCAATTAGCAATTGTCATCAGGGTGCAGAACATATACAGACAGTACAAAACGTAGAACACATAAACCACCAACATCTATATATAGAGAATAAAAGGCAAATAATGAAGTTACTACTGCACGCTGGCTTCAGACAGCCTTCAGACCGGACATCGCGCTACTCTCGCTTCCTGCAACGTTGCCATGGTGACAGGGGCGGGGAGCAGCCAAGTGACAGGTCTTCACGGGCTGGCTGTTGCCATAACAGCCTAGTAAACAAAAAACCAGACCAAGCGTTAAGAGGCAAAAGTAAATTAAAGAACAGGGAAGACACTGTCTACACAACAGCGCTGTGTAGGCCCGTATTCAGAGTACCGGACGTATAACATATACGTCCAGTGTTCAGCGATTTTTACTACTGCGCAGGCGTGGTCATTTTTTAATGTAATCTACGTATCTTTTTCTTACGTAGATTGCGTAAATGCGGTCTGAAAGACACCACCCCTTCTCTTCCTCGAAGCGCTCTTCAGTACACAAACGATCACATCGCCGTTTGCCCTCGGGGCTGTATTGTCCGCAATTGTAAGCCCATGGGGCCGTATGAAGAACAGCTCCTAAATTCCATATGTTATCCTCCGCAGTGGAGACTAACAATCAGAATTTGAGATCCAGAATTGTGTACGTGAGTGTACACTCCCCTCGGATGTAGAATCCTATCCTAAGTCTCTGCACGTAGAAGGCCCACCTATATAATGGACTTTGGAACACCCTTACTGTAGGCAGGGCCACCATCAGAGGTGGACAGCCGGGACTACTGACCTGGGACCGCAGCTGATGAAGGCCCGCCATAATTACAGGGCCAATGCGCAGGGAAGAATTTCTCTGTGCACCGGCCAGATGGAAATGCAGGTATGCAGGGCCCCGCCCATGTGATGTCCCCGATGACATCACATTGGTGTGTCCCGCCCCCACAATTTTCGTAGGCGGCCCTGACTGTCGGATTGCCATTCCGTATCTCGCCCACCGTGCGTAACCCATATCATGCCATGCTGAGATGGATGCCATCTGATGCAGAGCTCCCTTGTACTGCGCATGCAGAGGTCTCCTGTCGTTAGCTCTGGATGCAGCCCATGGCTTCTTAGCACGCTCATTGCGATTTCACGCTGAGATATAGACTACGGAGATTAGGATCAGGTTCAATGTTACTACCCGCAGTGACTGTATCGCCCACATGTGAGCCTCCAGGATGGAAGGGGTTAAAAATAAATTGCCCCTTCTGGTAATGGAATCTCCGTTAGATCGACAATATATTTGACCTATTCCGCTACCTATCTGCTAAATTAAAACTTGTTGCCGAGACGACAAGAGCCTTAGGCTGACAACACAACTAAATTCTCTCCTCCGCATTTGCCACATGTTTATTTCGGGACGTGGACCTCGCAGGTATCACAGGCTGTGCGACACACACATAAAATAAAAAGTAATAATGTTAATTACACATTCACATATGTATATGGCTTTTCTAATATATCACATAGCTGAGGGCCTAAACAAACCAGTGCTAGGCATCTGTGTCTCCTTAACTGCTATTGTATTGCTGATTGCAGGAGGTTGGCTGCCAGAAGGAGTTTTGGAGATTGAATTCACAGATTCATTCGCTGAGCAAGCGTAGCGCGGGATAGCGCAAGATAACATGGTGGCCAATCTTTGCAAATAAGTATCAGGGAGATTGTCATAGCACTACTCATTGCTGGTGGGACGGGCTCACTGTATGGCCCATTTTCAAGGACCCCATCCCATCACCCCATTCTTTGCCATTTGGACCTTTGGACCTGCCTGGCACTCTAGCCATTACTCAGTAACTAAATATGCATTTCTATCTTTAAAATAAAAACCAGAGAATTAGTTACAAAAATCTGCAGAAATTTGATAAGCTGCTCCGCCAACATCAAGGCTTCTCTGTGGGAGCAGTCCTAACTCTAATATTAACTCTAAATAGAGCCCTAACTTTAGGTCAAATATCCAATTTCTTTCCAAACTAAAAGCATACCTTACAGAGTCTCCCAAGCTCTCCAAATGCTCCTGAGACCACACCCCCTCACAGCTGTGATCTCAGAGAGACTTTAAAACACAATATCCAAAAAGAGGCTGCTACATCCAAATCAGTCTGTAAAGTAATATACACGGCGGGTGCACTAGGCACAGGGAATTTGTACAAAAAACAAGGCATTGCCTGGCACTCTAGCCATTACTCAGTAACTAAATATGAATTCCCACAGAGAAGCCTTGATGTTGGCGGAGCAGCTTATCAAATTTCTGCAGATTTCTGTTAGTAACTAAATATGAATTCCCACAGAGAAGCCTTGATGTTGGAGGAGCAGCTTATCAAATTTCTGCAGATTTTTGTAACTAATTCTCTGATTTTTATTTTAAAGATAGAAATTCATATTTAGTTACTGAGTAATGGCTAGAGTGCCATGCAATGCCTTGTTTTTTTGCACAAATTCCCTGTGCCTAGTGCACCTGCCGTGTATATTACTTTACAGACTGATTTGGATGTAGCAGCCTCTTTTTGGATATTCTATCTATCTATCTATCTATCTATCTATCTATCTATCTATCTATCTATCTATCTATCTATCTATCTATCTATCTATCTATCTATCCTTTTGATATGAAATTACAAAGAGAGTTCACAATCTCTCTTAAACACCCCTCTCATCTTGTTTTATCAAGAAATTAAGAATTAAAACCACTTCCAAATTGTAAAATTCTTTAAAAATGTAACTCAGTTTTATTCCAAATAATGTTGGTCAGGAGATGCAAATATATACTTCAGAATCCTGTTAACAATATTCCTGTTTAGAAATTTAGCAGAACACAGCTCTGATGTCTGACAGACCTTTGTTATTTGCAACTGGACTTACCCCTCAAGGTTTAACTAGAGTAGAATGTTATTAAAGCAACATTTAAAAGCAATTTTCTTCTTTTATTAAAGTGGGTTTCATTTTTTTTCTCCTTCCAAATTCCCCACAAATTAATAGAATCTTAATTTTTATTGCTGTGCTCATCAGTGTAACTGCTTTCTGTTTGGCTTTCTTTTTAAATTCATTTTGACATCTATGTGTATCAAATGCTGGCATCAAAGAACTGTGACTTTCCATCCTGTACTTGGGTTGTCCATTATTCTTATACAGGGATCATGTGGTTTAAATGGGTGTGGATCCCAGCTTCGAAGCGGCCCTATTTCGTTAGGACTGTTCTCTCCCAGCCAGTTCAGAACTGGCTGGGATATTGATTGCTTATGCCTCGATGCCCGAAACACTGAACACGGTGCTCCAATAGGTAAGTGAAAAAAGTTAAACCTTCCATTACCTTAACCCTACCCGCAGACTGACCCTAACCATAACCTTTTCTTCTCCCTAGCCTGACTCTAACCCTTCCTTCTCTATAGCCTAACCCTAAGACCCCCCACCCGCAGCCTGACCCTAACCATCCCCTTCTATGGCCCTAACCTTCCCTTTCTAAGATCCTAACCCTAAACCCCCTTCCCCAACACTAAAAGTCCCCTCTCTGGAGCTGTCAGCAGAGGCAAGTCTGCAGTGAAAATGAATGGTAGAGAATGCCAATTGGCACACTCAGCCATTCAAAAAAAAAATAAATAAAACAGCTGCCATCCGAAATAGAGACAGCCGAAAAGGAACTTTCGTCTGTCTCTATTTCTAAAAGCAGCCGTGCAGACCGGGAACTCGCAATGGGTTTAAACAACAAATATAGAGAAAAGAACCAAGTGGATCGAAGACATGAGTGTTTATATTCTAAAGGAATAATGACATAACAAGGTAGAACATGGCAAACACTATTTTGAAAACTGAGTAGAAACTTAAAACTAAATAAGATTAGGAAGCATGGTTATCTAATCCTGTCCTATGTAGCAATTTAATTACTGATAGATAGATAGATAGATAGATAGATAGATAGATAGATAGATAGATAGATAGATAGAGATAGATAGATAGATAGATAGATAGATAGATAGATAGATAGATAGATACAATATCCAAAAAGAGGCTGCTACATCCAAATCAGTCTGTAAAGTAATATACACGGCAGGTGCACTAGGCACAGGGAATTTGTACAAAAAAACAAGGCATTGCCTGGCACTCTAGCCATTACTCAGTAACTAAATATGAAGCAAAATATGTGCAGGGTGTGCAGTGCACATGGGCCCCTCAGAACAGGGGGCCCTGTGGCATTCATCCTGCACCCAGGGTTGGCAGGTAAAGGGGGTCCATTCGGCATCTATTTCTTCCTTCCAAGATCTTTCTTCCGGAGGGAAGAAATAGATGCCGAATGAGCCCCAATAACCCCGGCGGTGAGACTGTCCCTATTCACGGTCCAAAAATGGGGCAGGGCTTACAGCGCAGTGAGGCCCCACCCCTTTTGAGGTCCACAAATCGAGGGCCCCTCACTTATTAAAACGCCCCTGGATAGATAGATAGATAGATAGATAGATAGATAGATAGATAGATAGATTTAAAAATATGCTCTGTATTACAGCATTCTTTAAATACTATAACAAAATTGCTAACATATGGGCTTAACAGAGTGTAAGGTGTGTATCACAAAGACACTGAACAGGTCACGACAATTTTACTGACCAGACATAGGGTAATTAGCCTAAACCCTCATTGTATTTAACTAAAGTGGACAAAATGAGATTAAATTGGACAGAACATTTCTTCAAAAACAGTCAGACTCTGTAATGAGATAGAAAGACGTGGATTAGCTACTTTACCAAAATATTACAGATGGTTAAAATCAGACAGACACCTGGAGAATATATGTACCTACACAGAGTTTTCATCTGTTGTTAAATCTCTGTATATTTATGCTTGCCACAATAATAAAGATGCCAAACATAAAAACACAAAACAAAAGCAACTTGCAATGAATAGGCATCACATGCGCTTATTTAATAAATGAGAAAAATTTAGCAAAATCTCAAAAAGCTTCTCTGATGTTATATAGTTCAGGTTTTTTTTACAAGGTTTCTGTGAAAGTTATCTTACAATAAACAAGCTTAAAAAAGAATTGCATATACAATTAATAAAAATGTAGGAAAATGTATAGTACTGCATAAAGAATACAGAATATAGATACAGAAAAGTCTAATTTTTATTGATTTGTTCAGAAATGCTACCCATTGATTTGACAAAAATTAGAATAAATAGTTAAAATTTAATTTTTATTATTTTATTTCACCTAATTAGCATTCTTAAATGTCACAAAATAGTATATTTATGATTTAGAGCTAAAGGAATATTGCATGTATCTTAATATGTATAACCCAAAACAAAGGAGGAAATAAAAAGATAATAATAAGAAATAAGACAAACTCGTATTTTTTCTTTAACAGATTGATCTTTTTTTTAAATAGTAATTGGGTTAAAATCTTGGATGTTACATACTTTACCCCAGTATAGAGCCCTGAGAACATTTATGGTATTATCTTGGAATGAGCATCCTCTCTGTTATTGCAGGAAACCACATTTATTTTCAGCCAAACATACCAATAAGGTGAATGTCTCCATAATCCTCTAAGGGTCATCAATCCTCAACTGAAATGCTTTGTCCTCAACTTTCAGATGATTTGGGATATTGGATTAACTGCTGCTTAACACCATCATGGCAGTTCTCTGCATCACTAAAGCTGAGCTGGCAAGAGATGGCTCACCACAAACCTGTGCAAATTATACTTTACTGACCAGGGACTATAATATTCATAAAAATAGTATTCCTTTTTTCCTCAGTAGCAACTGCCCCTTCTTCCACTTAATACCATTGCATAACATTAGTATGATTAAGAAATAAAATATTCCTAAACAAGTTTATGACTGTGGCAGGGGGATTTCTGTCAGCTGAGCGGTTGCAATGCAACCCTGGAGAGCAGTACAAAATGAGAACAAGATCCCAAATACCTCACAGAGAGACAATAAAAGTTTGTAGGTGGGCTGAAGCCTTGGAATGGAACTAGCTGACAATCAGGAGCATAGTCACTTTTATTTATTGAGAGATGCCCTTTCCTGCTTAGTCGCTGCCTCCTTTTTAGGGTTCTCCAACATCTGTGGACCATATTCATGCTTAAGAGTGAGTTAGATGCAGACAGAACTGCACCTAACTCACTTATTCAGCCCCTAACCTTCCCCCCCGTTTTTAGGTACCTTATTGCACTTAGAGTGTCAAAGAGCTACCTTAACAAACCATGCATAGTTTCCTTCTTAAGAAACTATGAAGGAAACTACGCATGGAGAATGTCTCTCCACGCCCTTCCCTCACCCTCTTCGGCTAATCGAAATCCCCCCCCCTCACATTTCTAACTATATCCTCCCCGAGGCGGCATTAGCAGGTGTAAAAATGGTTGTATACCACTTTAAAAGCGCTAGAAAAAATCCCTTGCAGCAGCCCTCAAACATCAAGGGATGCTAACCCTTAGATTAAGATACATGTAAAAGAAAAGGTGATGATAAGGGACAGCGCTGGGATATGAGTGCAATAATAAAAATATGTCAAAAGTCAAAACACTGATAAATAGCAAAATAACTACTACCTAAGCACACAGGAGGAGGAGATAGAGTCCCATATAGTTCTATATAGTCCAATGAATACTCCGTGTGGGATAGAAAAGCACTCCAGATGGAGGATGAACAATGTGGGGATAAAAAATAAAATAAAAGAACCGTTAATACATATGAAACTATGAGATTAACACGCTGTGTATATACTTGTAAAGGATGAGATTAACCATCCATAAGTGTATAAGACCGGCTATAAAATGGATACCAAACTGTGTGTGGGTTCTATGTGGATCATAAGCACATATTTATGGAGAAAAAACCCTAAGCGGTCCGATTAGAGACCCCCCGGTACATCAAAAAAAGCTCCCAAGCTTGAACTGTATATTGGTTTAAAACATATACTTTCACTGGGTACCTTAAAACATAAAGACAATTATAACATAACACATAAAAGCCTAGGGCTGACGGATGAAACTACCCACACCCCAGATCAGCACTACCCATACCCCCGAACAGCAGGAAGCGCCTTGTACAGTCAGTCTCAGTCGCCCGTGGGGACGTCTATACCATAGGCAGCGGGGGCAGGCTGGATGGCGAAGCGGGAATGGAGAACAGTCGTCCGGCACGCTGAGATGGAAACCTGCATTCACTGCGGCGGAAGTCGCAGCACCTGGCGGTCTGACCAAAGACTTGATGCGTTTCGGATCTGTATCCTTTCTCAAAAGTGATAGATCTGTCTATTGATGTTGCTCTTAAAGGGTTCCTTCAGCTGTGTTCAATTAAAGTCTGATGGAAACTTTGTATCCACTTTCGGAGTGCTGCTTGAAATCCCTTAATAAACATTATATCCTGTATGCCGCTGCTACACCTAACATACAATGAATTAACGTTAAAATACCCCCCTAAAAACATTAAATTTATTTAGCACAATTATCAACTCGGATTTGATTGAAATATACCTAAAATCGGACAAATAAAGAGATAAATAAATAGATATTTCCCCTCAAGGCAACTTCCTCCAGACAAACAAAATACATACATGGGATGTGAAAAAATACATATGTGCATATAATTTACCTGTGACAACGAAATACAATTATAGGTCTAAAAGGTGTAAAAAATATTAGTGATCTTCCAGGGGATTAAAAATATCTAACTGGATGTTGACATTGAATATGTGCAAACATATTATAAAGTCATCTTACACGTGATCATATTGTAGAATAATTTAGCAAATTACATATATTATACAAAAGTGCATACAGAGGGATCCTGTTTTATTTACCAGGATAACCAAGGGGACTTCTATATAGGGTCTACCTCGGGAGATACATAGGTCTAACATAAAAATGTTCTAAAATTACTGGTTTAAAAACACATCTCCCCAAAAAACGAAAACAGTGGGGTGAATAAATATACTAAAATGACAGGGAAGATTAATATCAGCATTAGGAAAGGTACCAATTGACAATAGTGTGAGTCTCCAAAGCCTGAGGACATCACTTATAACTCTAAAAAAACTGGTAAACTTTAAAATGAACTTGTCATTCCCTGAAGTGAAGGGGTCTACTAACTCCTCAGCATACCACCACCAAGTTAGGGTAGCCTTCAGCCGGCATAAGGGAGTGTAAATACGATAGGGCAGGGGGAGTGTCAGGGGGAGTCCCACGATGTAACGCTGAGCGTTAGTACGCTCAGCGCTGCATCATAGGTCTGGATCAGGCCCCTTGTATATATAATTGTATTTCGTTGTCACATGTAAATTATATGCACATATGTAATTTTTCCACATCCCATGTATGTATTTTGTTTGTTAGGAGGAAGTTGCTTTGAGGGGAAATATCTATTTATATATATCTTTATTTATTTGTCCGATTTTAGGTATATTTCAATCAAATCCGAGTTGATAATCGTGCTAAATAAATTAAATGTTTTTAGGGGGGTATTTTAACGTTAATTCATTGTATGTTAGGTGTAGCAGCGGCATACAGGATATAATGTTTATTAAGGGATTTCAAGCAGCACTCTGAAAGTGGATACAAAGTTTCCATCAGACTTTAATTGAACACAGCTGAAGGAACCCTTTAAAAGCAACATCGACAGACAGATCTATCACTTTTGAGAAAAGATACAGATCCGAAACGCGTCAAGTGATTGGTCAGACCGCCAGGTGCTTTGATCGAGGATGCAGATTTCCATCTCAGCGTGCTGGACAACTGTAGTTCTCCGTTCCCGCTTCGCCATCCAACCTGCCCCTGCTGCCCGTGGTATAGACGTCCCCATGGGCAACTGAGACTGACTGTACAAGGT
>WWET01004880.1:63040-73972 GCA_011038615.1 Limnodynastes dumerilii
TAAAGATTAGTATTTATTATTTAATACACTAGGTCCACGTTAGCTGTCCCAATAATAAAGATCCAAAAGACAGAATGACCGCGTCTTCCCCTTTTTATTCCGGTTTCTGGTCCCGGTGTACAATCTAGAGAACAAGAGACAGGGGGTAGTGTAGTATGTCAAAAGTTTATTTCACAAACGCTAACAGCAAACTTGCGTACCGGATAAAAGCTTTCCAAACAGCATGTAAAAAATCATACAGTAGACCAGCAGTACGTCACCCTTCTCAGTCAGAGCCAGCGTCCTGGATGCAAGCAGAGGGATCGTTTCCAGCAGGTCAGCAAGATACACAAACTCCACGTGTGTCCAACACAAGGTTAGTAGCTCCACCCCAACATGTTTCGTCACAACATTGACTTCATCAGGGGGCGTGGTGGAGGTACACGGCATTAGGAATAAATAGGTTGAGATCCTTCCCCATTGGTTCAATAATGTTAAGTTCTTATTTCTTAAAAATACTTTTATATATAGAACTCCCTTTAACTCTAAAGCTATTGCCAGTAAGCGAATCAGCTCAGAGATATTTTAGAGGTATAGTAAAATAAGACGGCAGACTACCACAATGTCAGTCTCAATCACAATATAATATTATAATAATAAATATTAGATATTGACCGCAAAAAACCTTATTAAAAAATTTATCCTTAAAAACAGACTCTATAAAAATTCATTAATATAAAAAAATGGAAAATAGGGAAGGAATAATCAGCCTGCTTGTCCCCTGTGTACTTAGTTTCAAACATGTTACTATGTCAGACAATGTTAAAATTATTATCTTAAAGGGAACTCGACCCAAATAAAAATAATAACAGATATCTTTAAAATCAAGAATGGAGACAACATAGATAACCAATAAGGATAACAAAAGGAAGAACCATAATATTACCATAAAATATATATGGCTATACTATGTTCTTCTATAATACTAAAATATCAAGAGTGCAAATAATGAAGGATATATATATATATATAAAAAACAATATACATAAAGTGCAAGTGCAGACATCATAAAAAGTACCTTATAAATATGTGGTTAGATCGAATCCTTCATTTAGACCCTTTGGGGTCAATGTATTTAGGGTAAGGATCTCAAAAAATTCCTGTTGGGCCAATTTTAGTAGGCGATCACCCCCTCTTTCATTATTGGGGATGTGTTCAATGGCCTTAATTTGTAGGGAGTCAGGATTGGTATGATGACATTGAGCAAAGTGCCTCGAAAAACTATGATTCATAATACTATTGTTGATATTTCTAAAGTGCTCGAGTGCCCTAATTTTTAAAGCTTTTTTAGTCATTCCCACATACTTAAAACCGCATCCACATTCTAGTAAATAAATAACATGGGTACTTAGACAATTCATATATGTTTTAATTGGATAGTTCTTATTAATAAAGTCCACAAACTCAGAGATTCTTGAAGTCAATGAATCTATCCCAGACTTCAAGAATCTCTGAGTTTGTGGACTTTATTAATAAGAACTATCCAATTAAAACATATATGAATTGTTTAAGTACCCATGTTATTTATTTATTAGAATGTGGATGCGGTTTTAAGTATGTGGGAATGACTAAAAGAGCTTTTAAAATTAGGGCGCTCGAGCACTTTAGAAATATCAACAATAGTATTATGAATCATAGTGTTTCGAGGACTTTGCTCAATGTCATCATGCCAATCCTGACTCCCTACAAATTAAGGCCATTGAACACGTCCCCAATAATGAAAGAGGGGGCGATCGCCTACTAAAATTGGCCCAACGGGAAGTTTCTTGGATCCTTACCCTAAAAACATTGACCCCAAAGGGTTTAAATGAAGGATTCGATCTAACCACATATTTATAAGGTACTTTTTATGATGTCTGCACTTGCACTTTATATATATATATATATATATATATATATATATCCTTCATTATTTGCACTCTTAGTATTTTAAAAGAACATAGTATAGCCATATATTTTATGGTAATAATATGGTTTTTCCTCTGGTTATCCTTGCTGGTTATTTATGTTATCTTTATTCTTGATTTTAAAGATATCTGTTACTTTTATTTGGGTCAAGTTCCCTTTAAGATAATAATTTTAACATTGTCTGACATAGTAACATGTTTGAAACTAAGTACACAGGGAACAAGCAAGCTGATTATTCCTTCCTTATTTTCTATTTTTTATTTTTATACTAGTGAATTTTTATAGAGTCTGTTTTTAAGGACAATTTTTTTAATAAGGTTTTTTGCGGTCAATATCTAATATTTATTATTATAATATTATATTGTGATTGAGACTGACATTGTGGTAGTCTGCCGTCTTATTTTACTATACCTCTAAAATATCTCTGAGCTGATTCGCTTACTGGCAATAGCTTTAGAGTTAAAGGGAGTTCTATATATAAAAGTATTTTTAAGAAATAAGAACTTAACATTATTGAACCAATGGGGAAGGATCTCAACCTATTTATTCCTAATGCCGTGTATCTCCACCACGCCCACTGATGAAGTCAATGTTGTGACGAAACATGTTGGGGTGGAGCTACTAACCTTGTGTTGGACACACGTGGAGTTTGTGTATCTTGCCGACCTGCTGGAAACGATCCCTCTGCTTGCATCCAGGACACTGGCTCTGACTAAGAAGGGTGGCGTACCGCTGGTCTACTGTATGATTGTTTTTACATGCTTTTTGGAAAGATTTTATCCGGTACGCAGGTCTGCTGTTAGCGTTTGTGAAATAAACTTGTAACATATTACACTATGAAGCGCCCCCTGTCTCTTGTTCTCTAGATTTGTTGCCGCTTCACTGGGACCAGAAACCGGAATTGAAGGGGAGGACGCAGTCATTCTGTCCTTTGGATCTCTATTATTGGGACAGTTAACTTTGACCTAGTGTAATAAATACTAATCTTTACCTGGATTCTTACCTCATCTTAGCGCACTGTTAATATTGTTGTATATATATATATATATATATATATATATATATATATATATATAAAACAAAACATGGCCTGGCACTCTAGCCATTACCCAGTGACTAATCATGATCTTCTATCTTTAAAATAAAAGTCAGAGAATTAGTTACAAATATCTGCAGACATGTGATAAGCCATCTGCCACCTGCCACTTACAAGGCAAAGGAATTTTCGGCTGTCTGTACTACTCAATGCCATCGGTGTGGGGACACCCACCGCACACACACACACAACATGCAGGTATTACATTCACACACATTGCATGTATGCTGGGCACACAACATATATGAGTAGCACCCCTTTCCCCTGCGTAGTGTAATGGGTGGTGTAATATGTGAGTTGGTAGCTTCAGTACCTCCACCGGAGTCTTCTGGACAGTGTGTATGGGACGCAGACACTTTCTGTTTCCACCAGGGCTGACTCGGGAAGCCCCATGTACCCCACCAACTGTTCTACTGTGTTACCTCTACCACCTCAGATGGGAGGCTATTCCACTTATTTTTCCGCACATTTCCTTTGAATCTACCACCCTCCAGTTTATATTCATGCCCTTGTAATCTATTAGACCTTTCTGTTCAAATAACTAGTATAACACAGGTGACTGCAATCAGAGATTAGGAAGGAAGAGCAGGAGCAGAGTATTTTGTACCGAATGGAGGGGGTAATGTTGGAGGGTATGCAGGCCATGGACCATTTTAGTTGCTCTTCTTTGCACAGTCTCTAATGTATTTATGTCCTTCTGGAGATATAGCCTCCAGAACTGAACACAGAATTCTAGGTGAGGTCGTACCAATGATCTATAAAGGGGCATTACTTCCTCTCTCTTTCTGCTACTAATTTCTCTCGCTATGCAACCAAGCATCTGATTTGCCTTTCTCATTGCTTTGGAACATTGCTTGGCTACCTTTAAGTCACATGAAATAATAACTCCTAGATCCCTTTTCTCCTCAGTAATTTATAATGGAGTGTCATTAATGAAGCCTTTGGGTTTTGGTGCCCCAAGTGCATGATTTTGCATTTTTTGGCATTAAACAGCAGTTGCCACACTCTTGACCATTCCTCCAGTCTTCCTAGATCATCCCTCATTTTTTGTACCCCACCTGGCGTGTCTACCTGGTTACATATCTTGGTGTCATCTGCAAAAAGTCAGACAGACAGTATTGGTGCACTACAGGTCGCAGCAAGCCCAGGCTGGCTTAAAATGCTTGGGTATGCTGGTACTTGTATTATTATTATTATCGCTTATTTATAGCACCACAAATTGTCTGTAGCGCTTTACAGAAAAAAATTAGACATTCACATCAGTCTCTACCCCTATTGGAGCTACATACTAAGGTCCCTAACACATTCATACATCCACACACGCACACTAGGGCTAATTTAGTCAGCAGCCAATAAACCTAATGGTATGTTTTTGAAGTGTGGGAGGAAACCGGCGGATACCCACACAGAACGGGGAGAACATACAAACACAAAACAGATAAGGTCTAGAGAGTCCATGAATCGAAACTTATGACCTCAGCTCTGTGAGGCCCAATTGCTACTCACTAACCAGTAGTACTCCAAAAATACCCATGGCGACCAAAAGAATTGGCTTATAATAAACTACTCTACAGCTACTCTCTATAAACGGCCTCGGCGCCCTGCCAGTTTATGACAAGAACAAGCCACTGAGCCTGCCAGAGCTAACAAGACTCAAGCTGCGCACAGACACTGACGTTTCTCAACAGAATCACCACTGGGCACCAACCTAAGCACATCCTAAGCAATGCTAACTTGCTAAAGCTTGCCGACAAACAGGAACCAGACAACTACCATGCCCCATCCAAGCAACCACAACACAGGGAGGAAGGGTGGGCAAAATCCAATGAAGAATAATGACCTCTTACAGGCTGTTGACCTTTAAACTGGACATGTGACTACTCCTTCACTCATTCTACATAGGAAAGGGCAGGTAAGCTGCACCATTTGCAAATACACACATCCAGGAAGTTTTAACTCCCTTAGTCCTAGGTCAGTCCTCACAACTACTTTATTGTATTAGGCAGGCCAGGGCCATTCTTAGGGGGCTTAAAGGGGAAGTCCAGCAGAGCAGCCCCCCATTGGGTCATCCTGCCCTTCCCCTGAGACGGTCGCCATGGCTCTCACGCTGAGCCTGGAGGGTTTGTGACCCGGCTTCTCGGGGCCCAGCGCAGCCTGTGGCTCACCGATTACATGACCGGCTCCCAGATCCAGGCCCTGAGAAGGAGGGGAATCAGGGGGTTTGAACAGACACCTCCAGGGCCTTAACTAGGTGTGTGCGATAGGGGCGGTCGCCCAGGGCACCAAGCTTAAGGAGGTACCCCAGTAAGTTAATATTTAATGTTAAACTGGTTTGGAATTCAGGAGCGGGGTACCATTTTTCCTTTTTTCCCCTGGCACTAAAATTTTTTGTTATGGCTCTGAACACCTCTCTTTGCTTGTTACCTCAGCAACCATTTTGTTTTTTAAATACAGTTACTAGGGCTTTAGCTGTATATGATTTTTGTAACATAAATCAGGGTTATATGGTCGTATTCAGAGATCCGTTTCTTTAAAGTATGCAAATATACGCACGGCCATTGCAAGGCAACACCCATGACACTCCCCTCACACAGAAGGGTTAAAGGTGACTTACGAGTGCCTCGACCCACCCATACATTTCAATGGGCATTTCCGAGCATATATTGCTGCGTATCTAAGTAACCGCGCCCTCACCTCGGTCATTTAAATGCCTCCCCCCACCCACTTACACACATCTTTCACCGGACCCTCCGTACGGAACTTCCCACGTGCTATTCACAAGTCCATTCCTAATGGACTTCCGTGCGTAAAATCAACGTAGATTGCGTAAATTTAACTACACATGCGCAGTTCATTGGATTGTAAAAAATACGCATGGAACTTCTCGCAAATACAGTTCTCTGAATACGGTCCATACTGCTTAATGTATGGAAATACACAGAGCAAATTCTTTAAGTATCTTGTCGTACTTTATATGCATGGAAGGAGAAAGAGCAAGTTATAATGATCAATATCTGTGTTATATGTGTGATTCCCGGATAAAATTTTACAAAGGAGAAGAGTTTGTGTTGCCCATAGGGACCAAACAGATTTTTGTTATCATTTCTTGTTATCGCACTGGTATAGGGGGAGAAAAATCATGGGGCTTGGAGTAGGGTAGGAATAGGGGTGAGGGATGTCAGTGAGTATGGAGCATGTTGGAGTGGGGAGTTTATATGGGTGAAGGTTGTCAGGGAGTATGGAGCACATTGTAGTAGGCTAGGAATAGGGGTGAGGGATATCAGGGAGTATTGAGCATGTTGGAGTGATCTAGGAATGTTAGGGAGTATGGAGTATTTTGTAATGAGAGTAGGAATAGAGGTGAGGGGTATTGGGGTATGGTGTATGTTTGGAGTCAAGGGGCCTCATTTACTGAAGTCAATGTTGGCCAAATCGCCCAAAGTCCCGGGACTTTAGCTGTTTTTTCATCATCGTCATATTTGCTAAAGCCAAATCCTGGGACTTTGGGCTTTTTTACAACCAACTCGACAAACATCGATCTACCCTCCCAGTCCCGACTTTTGTAATGTTAACTATACAACACGGATCATTCACTAAATAAGGCCCTAGATGTCTGGAGCAAGTTGGAAGAGGTGTCAGGGACAGGGCCATTTTTAGGGGCCTGCCTCTAGGTGACTTAAAGGATCAGACAGCCAGCGTATAAAAAACCTGTACTGGGAATACAGGGTTCAAACCTGTTTCACTGAATAACGCTGCCTCACATATGAGGCAGCCATATTCATATAAATAGAAATGGTCCTGCCGAGCTCCCGCAGGAGCCCTGTATTCCCAGTACAGTCTATGTGAGTGACAATGATAGGCGGTATCATTCCAGCAGAGCCCCACAGAGGAAGAGGGAGAAGACAGCAAAGGTAAGTAAAACATTAAAATATAAGGAGCACAATGAAGGTTAGACACAATAGGGGCACAAATGGAGGCAGGACACAATAGAGCACAAATGGAGCAGGACACAATAGAGGCACAAATGAAAGCTGGACACAATAGGGGCACATATGGAGGCTGGACACAAAAGAGGTACAAATGGAGGTTGGACATGCTGGAGGTGCACAAATGGAGACTGGACATAATGAAGGGGCACAAATGGAGGCAAGACACAGGAGGGGCACAAATGGAGGATGGACACAATAGGGGCACAAATGGAGCCTGGATTCACCCTGGGCTATTAACAGCACTGTTGCAATCTTGCACTATGAAAGTCCTCTTAATTTGCTCTGTAAGGGCCTTGCCTCTTGTCCTGGACTCTGGTATTGCCATCAACTCAGAGTTGCCCTCCTAAATGTCAGCAGCTAAGCTTGTCCTCTAATGCTGCGGCACACCAGTGTGCCAGAGCAAATTGCTGAGTGTGCCACAGGCCTGCCATCATCCTGACTTGGCCCACTATGATAAAAAAAAAAAAAAACGTATCTTCCCGGTGGTGGCACCAGGCTTCCTCATTCCCCTGACCTCTCCTGTTTCCTTTTTACTACGTATTGGCCGGGCGTGAAGTCACACCAGCATTCATATTGAGGAGTGTGCGGAGAGAAGCTCAGGTGGGAGCCAGAAGAAAGAAAAAATAACAGAATACAGATGATAAAAAAATAAAGGTAAATAAAGGAGTAGAGGGGGCAGTGTGTGTATGATGAGGGGGCACCGTGTGTGTGTATAATAAAGGGGGCATAGTATGTGTGTATGATGAAGGGGCACAGTGTGTGTGTATGATGAAGGGGCACAGTGTGTGTGTTTGTATGATGAAGGGACAGTGTAAGTGTATGAGGAAGGGACACCAAGTGTGTGTGTGTGTATGATGAAGGGGCACAGTGTGTGTGTGTGTTTGTGTGTGTATGATGAAGGGGCACAGTGTGTGTGTATAATGAAGGGGCACAGTGTGTGTGATGAAGGGGTAACAGTTGAAGGGGGCACAGTGTGTGTGCTGAAGGGGTAACAGTTGAAGGGGCACAGTGTGTGTGAGAAGGGGTAACAGTTGAAGGGGCACAGTGTGTGTGTGTGTGTGTGTGTGTGATGATGGGGCACAGTGTTTGATGAAGGGGCACAGTGTGTGATGAAGAGGCAAAGAATATGATAAAGGGGCAGCAGATGAATGGGGCACAGTGTGATATCAAGGGGGTTGATTAAAAGTTGTAGTTAAAAGTTAATATTAATCATAGTTAAAAGCTAAAAAACTTTATTAGCTGCAAATTTAAATTTATCAAATAAAAAATAACAATTAAATGTAATTTCTGTGAATGCACTTTGTAATTCCGGCTTTTTTGTATATTTTTGCTTTTGGTGTGCCGCTGAATTCTGGGAAGGGCTTAGGAGTGCCGAGGGTGAAAAAAGATTGAGGAGCACTGCTCTAATGAACACCAAGCTACACCAGGCTCCTAGTTAGACTCTGTGCCCTGGTGGGTTTCTGTCATAACAAAGGTCTAATTCATATCCCAGCGGCAGAGGGAAAATATTATGAGCATGGCAGTGAGGGGTAGATAAATTTGTGGGACATGTAAAGGTTAGTGATATAGAAAGTGGAATAAAAACAGGAAAATGCATAGAAAGAAAGTGTAAGCCTAGAAATAGCAGAGATGACTTAAACAGACTAGAGCTATAGCCTTACCTGGAAATCTGTGTTCTAGAGGCCATGGATGGAATTTTTCAAAAGGAAGAGATCTATTAGAAAACAAAGTCATGCATATAAACTGGAATGTGGTAGGTTTATAGAAGTGCAGGAAATGTACTTCACTGAAAAGAAAATTGAAGTGGAATAGCCCATCATAGGTATATAATGGAACCACTAATCTGCGCCCCTAGATGTCAAACAGCTGCGATCCCCTCTTTCCTACAGGGATACACTCTAATCAAAAAATTTTTTGATAAACCCTTTTTGTATGGACTTCCCCACCAGTGGAACCTCCACTGTTAGGAAACCAAAATAACAAAAATATATAACATGGATCAAAGGGATTCGCGCTTACAGTTTCTGTCAAAGTCCACAGTCTCTATCTCTATGATGTTTCCTGTTGTGTGTAGTCTGTATATCTTCTGTTCCTCTCTCGTTGTCGTTTGTATCCTTTCGTTCACCTCTCTTCTTGTTCACCTCTCCTTCCCACCGGCTCTGGTCCTTGGAATAAAGGAAGAAAAAGATCTTTGCGCAATATTGCAAGCAGAAATACGATATTCCCCTTCCGTCTTCTACTCACACTATATTTCTCTTGTCTCTATTGCATATCAGGAGGGTCTTTCTTTATTCCTTTTACTGATTCTCCTTTTTCTCTCTCTCACCAGGAGATATACCTCAGGAAAAAAGAAATACCTATCCTCGTGCAGCTCCGTTAATCATACAAAAGGTAAGTATATATTCTAAGGTATTTCACTCACATTTGTTTTCTCTTGTATATATAGCGTGTCTCATTAATCTCTTTCTTTTCCTTTCCTTCTAGGACAGTCCTCCTCGGAAAAAATACAAATATATCCCTCCTTGTGCAATATCAAAAATGCATCTCAATCAGACATTATACAGTACCACTACTCACACATTCCTCCTCTTGTAATCAAGCGTCTGAGTGTGGTCCTCCTGGATATTCCTGTCCTGATGTACGTCCTGTGGCTTCCAATTTGGTATATATACAAGGAAAGAAAAATACTCCGTAGTGTACACCTGTGGGTCAATGTATCTCCCCACCAAAGGTATACACTCACCTTTAAACCTCCTTGGTGTAAAACATAAATAAAGGTCTTTTTTTATCCTTCTGTTTCTCTTGTCTTTATTCTTAAATACTGATCCAATATTATCCTTCCATAGTATATTTTATTTCTTATAACAGATAAAAAATTTCCATAAAAAATATATAAATATATAAAACTTCGCTGAAAAATGATCACAGTTATGCAATACTCCAGAATGGTGGATCCTATTTGTATTTTCTGGGAACCTTCACCCCCACATAAGGGGGGGGGGATTAAGCCCTTTTCTGTCTACGGATTACACTCCTACTCCTATCCCCAAAGATGTAAATAATCTCCTCATACACCGGGCAGGTAAAAGGGCCCTTAACCTGAAATTCCTGGGAGAGGGTGAGGATTTGAGAGGCTGCAATACTGGGCAGAGGGTACACCTGCACTGACCTGACCAACGCGTTTCAAACAGTCTCCTGTTCTTTTTCAAGGTATGATCCGTGCTATAGGAGTCCCTCTTTTTATGTGTGTCTCATGACGTCACTTTCCATGGCCGTCTTCATTCCAGTGTTTCTCATTTATATTCTTTAAAACTATTCATTAAAACATTCAAATTAGAATCCTAACACTCTTTTCCCTTATCCTTCTGTTATCTTCTCTTTCAAATGAACTTTGTTCTTCCTAATGTTCGCCGATGTACGGAGCCTTCACCACCGCTACTTTATATCTTTCGTTTTCATTCTACATTACATCTAACTTCTAAATCACTATCCCTATTCTTTTACCTTACTATACGGGGGTCCGTTTAACTATTTCCTGCTTTTCTCCCCGTATTCTATTCTTTTAACTTGTTCCACTATTCTGTTATTGCAGAACGTCTGTCCCCTCTGGGTCCTAGCTTCCCTCCTCAGCCTTCACTGTCATGGATCTGCCGTTATACCCTGTCATCAATCTCACATCGAAAATATACCCTGTACCTCACATCGAAAATGATCCAACAGGGGGTCTAGGGGAAAAGCCTACTAGGGATGAATGTTGGGGATCTAATCTAACAAGGGGTTCTCTTCTGTGAAAAATGTATACCATCCTCGGTGGTATACCTACTCTACTATTTTCTGGAGGTACAAAATTAGTGGCCAGTGGACTTATCCACAGTTCATGGTGAAAACCTCCTTGGTGTG
>WWET01004880.1:79858-108073 GCA_011038615.1 Limnodynastes dumerilii
GCTCGCATCCCATGCTGAGAATGACCTCTGTATGCGTCAGGCAGCTGCATTCCAAATTAAGTTTTTATGTACTGTCCGTACTATAAAAATTATAAAATCCGTTTGGGTAATATTCCTACAGTCGAAATAATAATTTTTTATGTTGTCTACTCCGTTGTTATAGAATAGATGGTGTGTGCAAAGAACACAGGCAAATATTGGGTATCATCTACATTAAATGTATTGAACTATAGAAAATGTTAACTAATTTATTAAATATAAAATGTGTAAACTGAGGAAAGCAGGGAATCCATAATTGGTACATTGACAAAAAACAACTGATTTATGAAGCAGGTAAAATAAAGAAACTTATTTCTTTATTGAGTTAAAAAAAAGTTTGCTCTTCTTTACAAATAAAAATAGCCCAAAACCCTCCATTGCTTGTATGCTTTCCTGTAGAAGTATTAAGACATAAGTAAATATAATAGCTGTCTGCAAGGATATCTAAGTATATATATGGCCACACATGCAGATATGTTTCCAATGGTAGTACTAATGGTACTCAGGACCACTGTCTGGTTGTACTCTGGGCAACTGTTTAAGCTTGTCAGAAGGTAGCAGCTATACTTACTTTAACAAGATATGATACCAGATAAGAGAGGTCATATTTAAAAATGTATACTCCCATTTTGCTTATTACTATTAATATTCTCCTACATTTATTACTTAGTGTTATTTCACTTGCACCTCACATTTTCCATATACTCACTCATATAGTCTACTTTAGATTCTACTTCTGGAACTTACTTGTCTAGCTCTCCTACTGTGTTTATTCATTTATTTATTTTTGCTGCAATATTTTTACTTTGCTTAGGTTTTCCCACTCCATTTCCTACTATTTATTCCTCTTGGTTAGGACACTACATCTCACATCCATCCTATTCCTCTCCCATTGATCTGCTCTAGCCTCCACTGCAGGAAGAATCCAGACTTCCTCACATCTGGAGTCATTCCCATTAACTTAATTGCCCACTAATTTTCTTCTCTTTGTCTCACTTCCCTGATCTTTACTAACTTTACATTTTGTCTGTCCCAGTCTCCTTGCCCTCCCCTTAAGTCTGAGCTATTCTGCTATATCCATATCATTCAACATCCCTAACTTGCCCGACTTATTGTCCTCTACATACCTGTCAGCAGCTGTGTCTAGACTGTATCTAGCCACCATATCCAGGTGCCCTTCACATCTCTCACCTTGACCTCTCTGTTCGACATCCTCTCTCATCCCCACACATCATGACTCTTAAGCTGGGCACACACTAGAGCGATTATCGCTCCCAGCATGTGGCTGCCGATAAACGGGACGATTTTCCCCTGGGGAAAAGTCCCGATATCGGCACCATACACTGGGGCGATAATCTCTGTAGTAGAGCCTGCAGCCAGCCTATTGGTTGGCTGCAGTCTCTCTCTGATTGGCTGGGTCTCCTGTCAATCTTGACAGGAAACCCAGCTTTCATGCTGACAGGCTGCAGCGCTATATCCTCTCTACCTCTTTCTGGCTATACAGCGCTGTATAGCCAGACAGAGGGAGAGAGGACACAGTGCTGCAGAGGCTCACACGCTGAGAGGCTGCAGCGCTGTGTACTCTCTCCCTCAGTCTGGCTATACAGCGCTATATAGCCAGACAGAGGGAGAGAGGACATAGCGCTGCAGCCTGTCAGCGTGTGGGGTTTGCTGCGCTGTCTTCCTATGGAAATCTTAAATGATTATAGAAAATGCCCACACACGGCATGATTTTTCCAACGATAACAGATAATCATTTAAGATTCCCATAAGATGCGATAATCGCAGGCGAGCGTTTTATTGCAGGTTTCCAAATAAATCTGCACCACACACTTCAGCGATTTTTGGCCCAATCCACGATAATCGTGCGCTTGGGCCGATAATCGCTCTAGTGTGTGCCCAGCTTTAGATCCACTATCCTGAACCCTTCACTCCTTATCACTCTCTCCCCCCTTCCCTGTCCTATTCCCATCCTAACCCCTGCCAGCGCTCTCAACCACAATCCTCTCCCCCCCTCCCCACTCATCCAACCCTGCCAATTTCATCCACATTTCCACTCTCCACACCCTCCACTTTTTCTGCGCTCTCTGGAATACAAGATCCATCTGTACCAAGCTCCCAGCCACACATGATCTGTTCAACTCTAACTCCTTCAACCTCCTAGCTCTCACCGAAACATGGCTCTCCCCCACTGACACCACCTCGCCCGCTGCTCTGGCCTATAGAGTTGTCTCCTTCTCACACTCTCCCAGAGTCATCAACTGCTATGCTGGCTGCACGGCCTGCTTCTCTCCCTCCTGCATTTTCCGCACTATCGCCTGAGCCTTTCACATCTTCTCTTCTATCGAGGTCCACATACATTTCCGTCCCCTAGACCTCTGTGTTGCTGTCATTTACACAGGTCCTTGCAAGAACTTTGTTGCCTGGCTCACCCATTGTCTCTTCTCTGAACTCCCTTCCATCATCCTGGGTGACTTCAACATCCCCATTGATAACCCCTCCCACTCCAGCACCTCTAAACTTCTCTCTATTTCCTCATTCTTTGGCGTGACACAATGGACCACCTCCCCTACCCATACACAGGGTCATTCTCTTGACCTTGTCTTCACCCATTGCTGCACTCTGACTAACTTCTCCATCTCTACTTTTCCTCTCTCTGATCATCAACTCCTCTCCTTCTGCCTCTCCTCTTCTGCCTTCCCTCCTCCAAACCCAAATGCATCCTCACCATGCAGAACATCAGCACCCTCGACATCCCCTTCTTTTCCTCCTCCCTTGACCACCTCCTCTCCTGCCTCAACTAAGCCGCCTCCCTTTGCAATACCACCCTCTCCTCTGCCCTTGACTCTGCCTGCCCCCCTTCCTCCATCTCTCTTCACCGCTCTAACCCCCAGCCATGGCACTTTCAGGTCACATGCTTCCTCAAACAATGCTCCCACACCACCGAGTGCCTCTGCTACAATTCTTGTTCCCTTGCATACTTCCTCCACTTTAAATTCATCTTTTCTTCTTACTGCTCCACCATTGCCCAAGCCAAGCTAATTTTCATTAAATCTATCATCATCTTTCAAGCATCCAACACCCGTTGACTCTTTGCCACCTTTAACACTCTCCTCTCCACACCCCCGCCTTCCATCCCATCCCTCTATCTCCAAATACAACTTTGCCTCTTACTTCTCATCCAAAATTATCTCTCATTATCTCAGAAATGACATCTCCTCCACCCTGCTTCACCCATCCCTCAACTCTCCACCCACAACCATCATGAGTTCCATCCTACGACAAGCGACGAAATGTGCTCTCCTTAGAATATCCTCACCACCCTCAACCTGCACTGTGGAATCCATTCCCTCACACCTTTTGAAACACCTCTCTCCAACAGTCTCCCATCTTGCCCACCTTTTCAACCTTTCCTACTCATATGGTATCTTCCCTTCCTCTTTCAAGCATGCCCTTTTCTCCCTTATTATCAAAAAACCTAATCTGGACCCTACATCCCCCACCAGCTACCAACCTATATGACTTCTCCCCTTCGCCTCCAAACTCCTTGAGCGCTTAGTCTATTAACGTCTCATCAGCTACCTCACTGACAACCCTCTCCTGGATCCCCTACAATCTAGTTTCCGGACCCTCCACTCCACTGAGACTGCCTTTACCAAAGTGACCAATGATCTGTTATCTGCTAAATGCAAGGGACTCTACTTCATCCTTCTTGATATGTCAGCTGACTGTGACACCATTGACCATACTCTTCTGCTTCAAGCTCTCTGTTCTTTTGGTCTCACTGGTTTTCCTCCGATCTTTCCGACTCCACCTTCTCTGTTTCCAACCCTAGCTCACCCACACCTCTCTGCTCCCTGTTTGTGTCCTCCAGGGCTCTGTCCTTGGCATGCTCCTCTTCTCCCTCTACACCTAACTGGGTAAGCTCATCAGCATCTTTGGTTCCAACTACCACCTCTAGGCTGATGACACCCAAATTTACTTCTCCTCTCAACCTCAACCCCCTCTTATATCTAAGATTTCCATGTGCCTTGCATCCCTATCCACATGGATGGCCAAACGCTTCCTCAAGATGAATATTGACAAAATGGAAAGCATTGTTCTTCCTCCCCCTAGGATTTCCTCCCCCTCTCCATCACCATAACCATTGGTTATGCCTCTGTTTCCTCTTCAGCTCAGGTTCGCTGCCTATGTGTCATCCTTGACTCCTCACTTTCCTTTATACCTCACATCCGTGCCCTCTCTCATTCTTGCCATTTACACCTACGCAACATTGCACATATCTGTCCTTTCCTCACCAATGAAGCTACCAAAACCCTCATCCACTCTCTAGTAATATCACGTCTAGACTACTACTATTGTGTCCTCCTCCTTGTTGGTCTCGCACTCATTCGTCTTGCCCTCCCTTCAAACTATACTCAGTGCTGCTTCCCAGCTCATCTTCCTCTCATGTCGTTCTACCTCGGCCTTTCCTTTATGTCAAACCCTCCACTGGCTTCCTGTCTGTTTTCGACTTCTCTTTAAACTCCTTACCCTCACTTTTAAGGCGATCTTCTCATCCACTGCTTCCTATCTCTCTTCTGTCACATCCCTTCCCGCCCTCTCCATTCTGCTAACCACCGCTGTCTGACCTCCCTACTGATCACCACATCTCATGCTCTTGTCTAGGACATCTCCTGTGCTGCACCTCTGCAATGGAATGACCTCCCCCCCCCCCCCCCCCACCTCCTATCCCCCCACCCCCCCCCTCCCACATTGCAGGTCGTCAAGTGCTCACTTAATATGCACCTGTTCAGGCTAGTCTACCCCTCCTCCACTTAACATCCTCACTACATCCTACAAATATCCCGTCTTTTGCTTCCTTCCCCCTCTCATCTGCTTCACCAGCAGCCCACTTTCTTTCCCCCTCCTTATGTCTTCTGTAAGTTCATACCTCCTGTGTTAGCTGATGTGGGCAGGGCCCTCCATCCTAGTGTTGATCCTTCCTCAAACCCCCCTCACTTCGTAGCCTCTTGTCCCGCTCTGCTACCCTTTTACCCCATCCCCACCTGGTGGCTCTCAACCTCTCATTGTGCTTTAACTCGTCCTCCATATATATATCTACATCATCTGCTATATGGTACTTGACCTGATTCTATAGTGGTTAATTGGTACTCCCTGAAAATATGCTGAGATCCACTGGTCTAAATATAATAATAATAATAATAATAATAATATTAATACTAAACATTAAAGGTGCCTTTATTGAGTATCCTTTTAATTATAAACTTAACCGTTTTAAAACATTTTGGACTGTTATTTTTAAATGAATAATGAAAATTTGTGGGTTTTTAAGAGCATCACAGTTTCCTTCTGTAAATCTGCTACAAATAATAATAAAAACTATATATTTTGCATAAAAAAATAGTTTATTGTGAAGGTCTCTGCCAGTGTTTCCTTTATTATATCCCTCTCCCACTGTCTCTTCCCTTATATCCCTTTCCCCTACTGTTTTATCAATTCCCATCTTCACATTGGGCCTAATCCAGACTTAAGATCATTTTACGTATGCAAGCATACCTAAGTTACACACTAAGGATAGTACACTCCCCCCTGGCACTCCCCTCTCACGTATGTGTCTTAGCTGACGTGCTCAGGGTCCTGCCTTAACTTTCCCTTGTGTAGCTCTGGTCATACCTATGCATTCCCTAAGTGCCCAACCCAGTCCATACTGTACAATTTCAATGCCTCCTTCTACCCACAATGCATATATTCGGCTTACATAGGGATGTCATGCCTTATCATATGGAGTTGTATACAAGTTACATATGATCAGAGTTATGATGAGACATCTGACAGACTTATGCATGCCACATGTCTGGATCAGGCCCATTGTTTACTCTGTCCCTCGCTCTACACCACTATTACTTTGGCCACATATGGCCTGATCCAGACCTACGCTCATGAAATGCTCATGTGCGTAGCGTATTTACACCGGCGTACCTACGATGCACTCCCATAGGAAATCTCCTTGGTCGTACTTAGTGTTGCTTTCTTACGCCCAGCAAACCCTACCTTAACTTTTCTGTTCGTAACTGTGGGCGTCCGTAAGCTCATTGTGTAGTCACGATGCTTAGCACGCCTATACTGTACGATTTAAATGCCTCACCCCGCCCTCGGTTCATAATTACGAATTTCGTATGGCAGGAACTCCCCCTCAAACGTTGATACGAAGCTGTTACGCTCAAGGTCCATACGCTGAGATTTTCTGAGTGTAACATTTGCCGTGAGTACAAACACCCATTTTTACGCTTTCTCCCATCGTAAAAACGCACACGAGCGTAGGTCTGGATCAAGGCCATAGACTCTATAGTTTTTTTTTATTTTCAGAGAATATTATTTTTTATTACTGCAATTGCAGGACTGTGTTAACTTTTAATGCTTATTGAATGAAAGTGGGTCATATGGTTTTTGGATCTATTTTTAGGTCAAAAGGCAAATCAATCCACTAGCTTCCGGAATACCTAATTTACTGAATATGACTGACATAATTGCCAGACAACTGTCTTTTTTGTCCGTCTTCATGGAGATGATTACTGGTTTAATGATAAGCAGCAAACAGTATTTTAGTTGCTGGTCCTCTATAGCAGTGCTCCTCAACCAGTGTGCCATGGCACACCAGTGTGCCACAGGATGTTGCCAAGTGTGCCGCGGTGCAATGCCTCCAACAGGAGAAAAAGCACTGGCAGACCTTGCAGATACATGAATGTGGAATACTGGAGAGCTAAAGACACACGATTGGTTATACTGTGTAGGCTGCAGACACATGAATGGGAACTACTAGGGAGGCTGGAGATACATGATGGGGGCTACTGGGGAGGCTGCAGACACATGATGGGGGGCTAACATAGGTAAATTAGTTATAAGAAAAAAAAGTTATTAGCTGCTATTTTTTTATTTATCAAATAAAAAATAATGTAATATCCGTGTACGTACTTTGTAATTCCTGCTTTTTTGTATAATTTGCTTTTGGTGTGCCGCAGAATTCTGGGAAGGGCTTTAGGTGTGCCGCGGAATTTGGGGAAGGGTGTGCCCAGGGTGAGAAAAGGTTGAGGAGCACTGCTCTATAGATATTTGTCAGATACATATTTATCTATATATCTGGGGTTATTAATAATTAATAATGACCCACTTTAGTTATATCCATAATGTTTTATTAAAACACAGTTATTTCCTCTATTAATAGTATATATTATTATTATTATTATTATTATTATTATTTGGCAGCACTACTACTGTCATTTTTAATAATGGTCAAGCTACTGTATGTAATGTTTACATTTCAGTAAAAAACCTACTATAAGGTCATTATTAATGTAATTTTTAGATTTATGTATTACATTTTAGAGCTAGATAAAACTACTGTGAGTCATTATGAATAATGGGACACGCTATACAGTAGTATCCCTATTAATAATAATTATGGGTATTGTTAATAATTGGTAAAATTAGTGTACTTTTTTTTTTCCAAGTAAAAACTACAGTATGAATAATGATCCACACAGTTTTATCCAGTATGAAAAACTAAATACAACATCACGGGGCGAACATAGACAGACTTGGGCACCATATCAAAAAGACTTGGCACAAGTCTGGATTGGAAAATGGAGGAACTATTTCAGCAGTATTCACAATAGATTAATTTACTTACCTGAATTCTTATATGCACACAGACCCTCCTCACTGGCTGCTGGCTGCGAAAGCCAAGAAAGTTGTGTCGTGAGACTGATGATGTCATCATCCGCAGCCCAGCAGAACATCAATAGGATAAGAGAGATCCTATGCAGCTTTCTGTGGGTGTACCCATTCTGAAATTTCCTGGCTATTGGAAGTCAATCTGTGTGAATTGTTTAAGAGAGTAATGATGGATTTATTAATAACACTTGTTGATCAACTTATAATGTCATTTTGTCTGCCGTTCATAACGGTTTTGATTATTTATTGTCACTATTCCCTTAGATAGTCTGCAATAGTGCTATATAGCAAAAAGGTTAGATGTGGGTTGTGCGGATTTATAGCCACATTTATTTCAATTACTGAGGTATATGTTCAAGTAACAAATGTATAGTTTATGCAGATGATAAAGTAATGAATCATTTTGTATTTTGTCAGTTTCCAAGTCTCAAATGATTATGATACTAAATCCTCATGCAGTTTATCTGATTTTTAACTCATGGTATTCTGTTAACGAATATGAGCCAACAGCACTTGGAGAGTATGAGACTAGTTAATCTGTTATAAGATTCCAAGCCACAAGCTGATTGCAGTTTGATAAACAGAGCCCCAGCAGACACACATATGGTACTAGGACACTCAGAAAAGCAATTCATTATCTAATCAAGTAGAGGCTGTTAATATTATGGCCAAATGGCCACACCCTGGCTTATTTTATACATTACATACAGACATACATAATCGTTTAATACAGAACAAACCAGTTAACACTTCTGTTTGAGTTTTAAGATAATTTATTTTCTAAACTCACTTGCGGATTGCTATAAACTTTTGTGTTACGTTATCACAAGTAACAGTTATTGCACATTTTTCCGATTATTTTATGTAATAGGATTGAAGGTAAAAAGTAAGGTAGAGGGTTATCAAAGATTACTTAATTTACAGATTTAACAGATTTACACCATTGGTGGCACCATGCTTCTTAGTTTGGTTACAAGTAATTTTAGTCTGAAGAGCTAATGCAGGTTAACTTGTCCAATGTGAATGTGGTTTTATAAAGTCAATTAAATGAAATATTGCTGCACTGTCCCTGTTTTAAGCAAATGTGCCTCATTACCAAATGAGACCGTTTTCTAGTGAGCAATAAATGCGCCTTTGTGGTACATCAACATTCAGTGTTTAGTATTTTAACGACCTGAGCATTTTGGCAAAATACAATACATAGTTAGAGCATTCTCCATAAAATACAAATAAAATTATAGTTACACAATGTCTCTCTGAAACTGGAGAGATATTTGTGAGCTCTCCACTTTTACCAGTTGCCACCAGGGAGGGAATATTTTACCAAGTAAGCTCACTCAAAATATTGAAATCTATTGGTATAAACAGAAGATTGTTATATCCTGTAACTGTACATGCTCCAGTTGGTGGATATAAGGTAAGTAAAGAATGCTCCTTTGTCTTTATAGTTGAGTTATCATCATGCAGTTAAACTGCAGCCACTTCGGCTTAACCCTGCAAATGGTACCAACCATGAAACATTATAGCACGTGTCCCATGGGGACTTGATTTGGTAAGAAATGATTGATCTGATTCAGACTTAAAAGGAAATTCTGCACGCAGCTTCCACAATGAAGGCTAACATATAGAATTTCTGATTCATTTGGATCATTTATAAGGGCTAAACCCAGCCCTTTAACGATTCAAGGCTGATTTTTTATTTCGACATGGAATGCAGCATCTGACGGCTTGGTTCCATTGTGAATGAACAAATGTTACACATTTCTACAAATGGACCTTTGTTTGCTTTATATATAATAATATAATTTGTGTAATAAAAACAAATGCAGTTATACATCATATTTTGTCCTTACATAACTGTACACTTGTATTCATATAAGTCTCATGTCAGGTCACTTTTGTTAGGTGACCACTCCAACAGGCGACTGAGGCGCAGGGATCTGGAATGACACTGTATAGAGAGGGATGCAGATTACCGTGGGTGGAAGAAGATTCTTCTCTTCGCTCTGATGAGCTGTGAATCTTTGATGAAGCTGTTTTGACAGCAGGAAAATATTTGATTATTTATATTGGCTGTGTTTAAATAACTCTCTGTCAGCATCCTGCTTACAAACACACAGAGTAGAACTTTCCAATGGTTCCAGGGTGGCCTATTAACACTTCAGTGGACATAGTTGAAACAAATATCTGTTGCAAGTGTTCTAATGTTGTGCAAAGCTAACAGGGTCACCCTATTATAAATCCTATATTATCTTATGACTATAGGTCCATCATAAATATCAGACAAAACTGATATTAAAACTGATATAATATAAAAAAAATTACACCATAATAATATAATTGTTACTTTGCTTTGAAATGACCTTACTTTTACAGCAAATCTAATACTAAAAAAACAGATAAATAACATTAGGTGCATATCTATATCTTACAGGTCCCATAGAGTCCCAAGCAAGAATTTGTTTTGCAAGAATGTCATGAAACACATAAGATTTAAAAAGTGTAACATATAAAACACAAAAAAATTGCACCTGTTTTGCTTTACTTTCTTTGTCCAGTTAGACAACATGAAGGGCAATTTGGAAATTAAAACAAACAAGTCACCTTTCATTTTTATACCTCTGGCTAATAATCTTGCTTTCCAAACTGATATTGCCTCAAACCTATTTACTCAGTGTATTAACAAATTTATGAAAGACCAATATGACAAATTCCAAGGGTTTCTTAAAAGAGCAGAGAGACTGCTACTTCTGCATGTTTGATTTGCTTGACCCACTGCGGACGCTGGATGTGAGTGCTACCCACTGACCAACCTCTTCTGGAGTCAGTGATTACATCCAATAGGTGAAGGTATCTCGCCACTGCTGACATTCTTTCTCATCCCAGAAGGCTACTTTGGGACAATGCTTCTGGTACTTATAAGCAGATACAAGTTAAGCATATCAGGTGAATTCTAAACTGTGACAACCCTTGTTAGGTTGTTGTATGCTAATTTATAAGGACCGGGTCAAGACCTCCATACACCTTTTGTAAGTGTGGAGATCTTAAAGTCCACACAGAGTGGAGTGGAGTGATCTCCCCCTGCACTCCCATCTGTTGTGCAGACTTTATAGCAGATACGACTACTGATCCATGCGAAAGCAGTTAACTTCTGTATAATTAACATTCCCCCCCCACCCCCTGCACAATTGAAAAATACTGTTTCTGAACTTGTCTACTGTAACAACAATCCAAAATGAAGGTAGCTCAGTTAAGAATATAATACATGATCAGATTCTAGGGCTAGATCCAGAATCACGCAAATAGGATGTTTTCTGCACTCTGCATGTACAAAACGGCCTCATTGCATTCCCGCACTTGCGTGCACAACAGGTTCCAGCACAGATCTACATCCTGATGATGTAGGATTCCTCTGCTGCAGTGGGGCGTACAGCCCACCATGCATACATTTTATGTGAGGTTTAAAACTTAAGGTAGGATGCAGGGCACGGAATTCCTGTATGTGCAAGGAGTGTTCTCCCATCATACGTACAGAAATTAGGATCTTACTTTCGAATGTCTGTTGCTGATGCAAAGGTGTTACACTCACAGCAGCAGCAGAATTAAGGATCCAATCCTATAATGCTAACAATCAGGATTTAATTCAAATTTGAGTGACACTGTCAAGGCCCAATGTAGGTAGGATCAGGGTGTTTCCTCATCAGATTAAGGAGAAAAAAAAAATGGATCAAAAGGATAAAGTAAAATAAAAAGATGACTGTCAGAAGATGGTTATCAGAATGTAAATTCGGCTAACAGAGCCAATATAGAACAAGATACAGCCTATTGGTGCTAGCGTCATGGCCACTGCCATCTGTTTCTTTAGTAGGGTTGAGGGAGGTCTCTTCTCACAATGCTGCTATTAAGAAGCCGGATAGTCTAAAAGTGACTACAGGGGAAAGGGTAGGGGTTGTCGGGCTTGCTGGCATCTGTACTGACTATAAATATGTCCCTGGCTTTATGATAAACACTTTACTACCTGCTAATGACTTGGTTCCAACTTACCTTTCCTCTTTTGGTTTGAATCTCATACCGTTAGATGTCACTGTGTGTCCATCTACATCCTAATATCTCTAACCTGTATTATTTAGGTTTGTGGCAGTGGTCGAAGTAGAAATTTAGAAGTGGCGGTATGAAAATTAAGAAATGATAGAAGATCAATAATGATTTACAGATTTTCAATTAAATCAGTGGGAAAAGTGACGGTATACTCCCTCATTGCGAACACTGGTTTGTGGTATAGCCAAGTAATTACATACAAATGGTCCAATTCTCAAGATTTTCATAGGCATAAAAAATACATTCTCTTTTAAATCTGAGTATGAAAAACTTTCCTTTGCAAATCAAGAAACATTAAGCCCTCAAGTCTCTGAACAGCTTAGGACAGAGCTAACTAGTACCTACAGTTAGGACATGATTTATCCGTGGTTAATGCTGTGTCTACCTTCTGCTCTCACGTTTTATTTTATTGAGAAATTGACAGGACATTGTACATTATAGTTATGCCCTCTCAGCACATATACCAATCCAAACTTGCACTGGTGCAGTTTTCTGTTTGCAGGAAAGGTTAATGGTAAGTGGTTAGCTGTACAATCTCTGATACTGCAGATCCATACACATCTGTTGGTCTGGGATCCAATCAATTAAGAGTCATATCTGAGCCATGTTTAATAAAAAAGGTAAGATTTTCTTTCCAAACACCAATAAAAGTTACAAAATGGACAATTGTCTTTCATTTATTTGACAGTAGGTAGTTATTAGCCTCTGTAGGCAGTCATGTATAGGTTAGACTAATTTAATACATATATTTCCAGAACCACATTATAGCATAGGTTCACGTGTTCTAAGTGTCCAACTTCATCCAATACTTTCCTAATAAGATTTTAATAGTTGGTCAACTATTAAAAAGCTTATAACCAAGTAGCCCGAATTGCTATTCCCAGTGTAATAAATTTAATTAGCAAAAGTAAATGGTTACACCCTGGACTGCCATTTCTGGTTTTGCTTTTAGGTGCAGTCCTGGACGGATGTTTCATATTATGGACTTTTCTACTAGCTGCCTCTAGAGGCTGCTGTTGAACACGCTCTCTGGGAATAATTTGTGCAGTTGCCTGTTATCATACACCTGTGCTCTGATTATAAATATGTCATCACTCCAGAGCAAGGTGTCATTGCTTTCTCTGCTGCATCTTTATTTGCTCTTCTCTGCCGTGGTCCTGTTATCCGAGTCTCTCTGTCTCCGTTCATCTTGAATCCCTGCTTCATCCCAGCCAAGCTGCTCACTCTCTTGACTGTAATTGGACTTTCTTACTAATTCCCTGTGGATTAACTTCCCCTGCATACTATACCTGAGGACTCAATTGGACTATATGCATTCCCGGTATCCTTGTGTTTTCTACCTGTTCTCTGTGCTTATTTCTGTGTTATGTGCATACTTTTGTGTCTTGTGATATTTTCATGTACCAGTAAAAAAAAAAAAATGTTTTCAATAATTTAATTACAATTCAATTCTTACAAATCTGTAATGAAACTTTTAATCAAAGCAACTTGCAAAGTTATTTCATTTTTATTTAACATCCATAAACTTATTTCCAACATAATAAGGTAAACAACAAGTGTCCCTTGAATAAAATATCTGCCAAGAAATGTTTTACTTGTACATATTAGTAGGTTCTGCTCTTAAAGTCATCAATTAAAGTTTCAAAGACTTTTAAGGGTGAATAATTTCACTGGCAAAACACACAGAGTACTTTAGGTAAAACTTATGATCTTTGTATACTTGCAATGTGGCTTATTTACACATATTCTAGCATATACTACAAAGCCAAGCTTTCAACGCATGTAGTAATGTTACAGCTGCAAACAAATGATGCAAATGTAAACTTATCACAATTTATGAAATCTGAACCAGTCCAAAAACCACAGAGCAACCAGTTTGAAGTAAATTTACCAGAAACAGAAAAAGTACTTTATCTCAATGTCTTAATATTAGTTTCCCTCTACCAATGCTGTTGTGAAAGCCTCTACTTCCATCTGGCCCATGTGGAAGGCGAAGTACCCCACTTGGAAGCCCAGGGGACATTGGGGTAGACTTCACTGCCAAAGGACTACAAGGAAGCAACTTGTTTTCCAAGCGTAGATTATGAGCAGCAGCTTTACGTCGCTGCACCCAAGGACTAGAAGAATAAATGCCACTGTCATTGAAATGCTCTGGAATCCTGCGGCAAATTTCTGGACTTGTTCCGGGGCTAACAAAAAATCTGCTACTTAAGTCTGTCGCCAAAGGTGAAAAATTTTGGTATGACTGGGAGCAGATCTTACTTACAAGCAGTGGGCTAGAGCGAGGGGTGCTGATAGAAACTGGCTTGAAAGAGACATCAGGGTTTGTAAAATTTGGTGTAGGTCTGAAAACGGGGGATGCTGGTGTACCATCAGACTCTGATGAGCTGTAACAGGAAAAATCTTCTGAGTACTGCAACTTTCTTATGCACTTACTAGGTTTCTTTGAAAACTTCTTGTCTGGTAAGTCAGTATTTTCAAGTTCATCAGACTCCATACCACTTTTTTTGCGCGCTCCACGACCATTTACAGGGATTACCTTGAAAGAATTGTCATCAATGGCATCTTGTTGCTTCATACTGAATGCTTCTAGAGCCTTTCTGGATCCTTCGAGGTTCTCATACTCCACAAGTGCACATACTTTGGTAGCCAGCCCAGGATATCTAGACATATATTTTTTAACATCACATGGTATTTCTTTTCCAGGTTTTAAGATCCTTACAGAAGTAATAACACCAAATGAAGCAAACAGAGATGTAACCATCTCCAGGAAGTTCTTTTGAGGCTTTTCAGAGGAGCTGTTCTCAGCATTATCTAGATTCCATGCCAATAATAATTTGGTTGGTGGAAGCCCAAGAAGACTCTCTGGAACTGGATTTTTTCGCCTTACTTTGGTTCCCTCAAAGTTAACCTCCAAGGTGTCTGAAAACTGGAGAGCATACAAGGTTTTTCTCCAGTCTCGAGTCAGGGACTTAATCTGTAGATTATAACAAAATTGAAATCAAGGCAAAATACATTTTAATATCAGTTACAGTATCCTCATTAGATCAACATCTATGCATCTGAATAACAATGAAATGATAGTTCTGTAAAAAAAATAATAATTTCAGCTGTAAAATAGTAAGTCAGGAGATTTTTGCAGAACCATTTCTAGTTATTTAGAAAAACTTTAGATTTGAACAGTCCATTATTTTTCTTGAATACACTTTAATATAAACAATTCTTCTAAACATATCTATATGAGATTTGAGAAGTTGATAATGTTAAGCGATGTAAGCAATTTATAGATGCATTGTGCTGGGAAACAGAGGCAGAAGATCAGATCTAAAGCCAACCCCATCTATACACCCCACCTTACCTCTCTTCCCCACCCCTTGACAAGTAGCAGACTAAAGGAAAGCATCAGCTTTGGTAGCAGACACCTACTCATTACAGTCTGTCCGTTGGCACGAATGCTTCTGCTCCTCTGCTGCTCATATAATAGAGTACTAGAAACAGATTCTGGCCCGGATTTACACCACCGGACATATTGCTTATACGTCCGTATTTTACTGATATTTGCTACTGCGCATGCGTATGAACTATTTTACGTAATCTATGTATCATTTCGATATGCAGATACGCAATCTACATAACAAAACTATACGTAGATTGCGTATAATAGTTACTACGCTTGCGAAGTAGCAAATGTCTGTAAAATACGGATGTATAAGCAATACATCCGGTGGTGTGAATCCGGGCCTCTATCTTATAAACAATTGCCATTGCTGGACACCCTTTTAACCCCTTGTTGCTTTTAGGAAGTGAATGCACTGTTAAAAACGAACGTGATTCTTTAATATCTTTAAGGGCTTCCCCCCTTGTGTCTCAAAAAGTAGAGATGTTGCTCATGGCAACCAGATTTTAGCTGACATTCTCTAGTATGTAAAAAGAAAGTGAGAGCTAGAATCTGTTTGGTTGCTATAGGCAACATCTCCATTTTTCCAAACCCGTAGCTTAGTAAATCTGGCCCAATGTCTCTTACTCCCCCAGTTTCTCCTTCATGCAGGACCATATCCAAGTATGCAATAGGGCCAGCATAAAGCTGAAAAAGTGGTGCCCATAAGGTAATATTTAAGATATAGTTGCCAACTCTCCTGGAATGTCCGGGAGACTCCTGAAATTCGGCCAGTTCTCCCGGTTTCCCGGGAGAGCCGGCAAATCTCCTGCAAGGGATTTGAGGCTCGTGGTTTCCATTAAACCATGGCCTCAAAGTCCTGCCCCCCTGCCTGGAAACACCGGTTTACTAGTGTGTCTAGGGACCAGGAGGGACTTGATGACGCAAATTGCATCATCAAGCCCCACCCCGTCCCTATGAAACCCGAAACGTGTAATTGATAAGTCAAGGGGCAGGGCTTAATGACGCAGTTTGCATAAATCATGCTGTTAAGCCCCACCCCCTGCATGCATCTATGGCTTCCCTCAGGGATTTTCTGGAAGGAAGCTTTTAAAAGTCAGCAACCCTGATTTAAATTAAATTGGTTACTAATACACTGTGGGGGCACGTTTTTTTTTTTTTTTGGACACTGCTGCTAATATTTCAAGCTATGGCTTTGCCTTCACTTTATTATCACCTCTGTCTTCCAACTCCTTGTGGTTGCACAGCTCACAGGCTCGGATGGTGCCTATGCATCTGCAACCTAGAGCAGCTTGGCGCAAAGCTATACTGATTTGAACTGAATTTATGTATCATATGAACCTTGTGCTGCTCTTAGCAGCTGAAGAACGCAAATGTACAGATATTGCCTAATAACAAGGGCCAGATTAGCAATGGGGCTAATGGTACTACAGTCCCATGCCTCCATCTAAAAATAGGCCCCCAAACACTGCAGATCTCCAGGCCTTCTACTGCAGTGCATAAGTATGAATGTCAGGGACTGCTTTTCTCTTCCAAAGCATACTATATAGTGTGGGCCCTTGATAATTTTAAGCCCCAGGCCCACATGGCTTTTAATCCGGCCCTGCTAATAACATTCAGCAGCAGTGGACCGGACAATGCATCACCATAGCTTCTACCTCTTTGGCACCCCTGTGTGCTACAGCCCAGGGATTTTTGTACTGTACAAACAATAAAATGTATTTTTCTCATTAGATCTAATAAATTAAGAGTATAAAAATTTCTAAAATTATATATTAATCAATGTTATGAAGAGTTTTTAGATAAATTGACTGGCAAAAGTGACAGAAATTATGATGGTAGCCATCTAATATTAGCAAGAAGAATCCATACTGTTCAAATACTAGGTTGTAAAATATACTTTAGAGTGAATTGGATAAATAAGGGGACAAATATAAATTGTATTGTATATGTACACTGTACATCTGGAAGTAGAAACTTGTAAAATGGTTTAGTTGGAAAGCATTCTAAAAGCACATCAGCAGCAACATCTCATTAGGGTTACGGCACAAACACAAAATAACCAGAGTGCTAAAATGCTTCAAGTTAGAGTCAGTCTCAATGCACACAGTGGACAATGACTGAAATATGTTAAACATCTTAACCTTTAAAAAACTGTTCATAGACACTGCAATGTTTGCAAATTTATATAGGATTTACCTTTTTGAAGGAGGTTAGTAATTTGATGCTTACAAAACCCATCTTATTCCTTTGCACATGTTTGAGCAAAAAGGCATCATGTGACAAGTTTTCATCAGACAGGTAAAATTCCACTTGGCTCACTATCTTGCGGATTAATGTCACATCTGGAATGTCACTATTCCCTTCATACGAGTCATCATCTAAATTTTCAGTCAAGTCGCAGAAACTTCTGTAATAGGGAATTAAAATTAGCTAAGGGCAAACCTGAAGCTATCCATGGAAAACAGACTATTAACAGCAATTCAGAAACAAAAAAATCTGCAAAAATGTTTCATAATATACAGTTTTTCCCCCCCTGCATGTGTGGTTGATGGTATAGGACCCAATCCTAATGTTTCTGCACATGTGAAATAATTTCCTTACAATAGGCACTAATAACAAAGAGGCTGTCTTCCCCTCCATCCGCCAAGTTGTGTAGGGGAAGTATCGTAATTTTAAAGTGTGTGTGGGAAATTGGAGTTACGAGCGGAGCAGTGGTTAGACGGACCGCTGATCCACTCGTGTGACTTCAGGCTGCATTATGGCAGGGTAGGTAACTTAATCTCAGCACAAGAGGGGAGTGACGGGAAGTTTACACCCCTTTTCCATGAGGACTTTAAGACATAAGGAAAGCGTCCAGAATCTGGATCCAGTCCCTTATCCATAACCTTTTGGAGTAAATTCAGCAAATAGATCAAAACCATTTTGCACTGGGGTTTATATTTGTGTGAAATAGGCATCAATTTAATTATCTATAATATTGTAATACATTATTTTATTTATTTTAGCATGACATTTACTGGATCAAATATAAAAAAACTTGTTACATGTAAGTGTTTTGCAGTAGCTATAGCAATATTAATGGCTATGGTGATGATGAGATTAATTTCTGACACTTGACATGTGGAAGCTTGAGTGTTGGAGAGTGAAAAATAACATTTTAATATCAGAGTCCCTGTAGTTTCTTAAGCAGTGGCATGAGGCATTTAAGTCCTGAAACATTGCCAACTGATTCCTACACCTGTAAAAAGTCATAATTCTTTCACCACCACGTACCTAATTAGGTTGTCATATTTCACAATCTTACCCTTGGAGAATAAGAATAACTTTTCCATATATAGTGGGCCTGGGGAGATTTTTATTGTCTATTTTAAAGCCATTAAAAAAAGGTACAGTTAGTTAAATACCCTGGGCACAAAAGCATTAGCCTTGAAAACCGGCACAGAATATTTTGGATCCTTGAGCTGCTCTCCCACATATCCGCTATGTAAACGTGCTAGAACAAATATTGCACTCAGGTTCCTATAGAGAAAGACAAGATGTTGCAAATTGTGCACCTGTTTTCAATGCAATGCTCCATAACTGAAGCATTCAGGTCTGTTACTGTTATAATAAAGGTTTCATCTTGTTCATTCTGTATCTTCTTTACACAATAAGCCAAGGCCTAATAGCTGGCTCAGAAATTGCAGGGTTAAATGAATAATTGAATGCTCTATGACAGGAAGTGAACATAATGTATTAAGCATTCCCTGTGGAATGTACGGAATAGAGATCCATCACATTCCAATCTCAACTATCATACCATTCTATTGTGGTCATACAAAGCAACATCAATGCAAAAAGTATATGAATATTGAATCTTAAAGTTGGCAGGGCTCACCAGAAGCAAATATACTTTAAGTGGGTGGACACATTTAATTGTGACACAATTTATTGATAAAAAAAATATTCAAACTATAGCTCTCTAAACTGATGAAAAAGGTGTAATAAAAATATATATGTTTTAGATTGTAAGCCAGGCAAGATACAACAAACAATATATATATATTTGTAAGCATTACATAAGTAAAAATTTAAAAAATGCCAGTAATATAGTCAAATCATCATTGAACCTAGTTTGTGCACACAGTAACAAATAGCCAGTCTCACACACCAAACATTCTTAAATAGACATCAAGGTCATCTGTGCAAGTTCATTGAAACATATAACACACAGATTTGTCATCTCAATGTCAAACTTGCGGAACAGAATTTTATTGGTCACCATGATACCAGAAATGTTTGTTACAATTTAATGTGGAATAGTAATGTTAGAATTTAATTTGAAGGAAAAGACCTTGTATGCCTTAAGTGTATTGCAAGTTAAATAGTTTTAACAAAACTACTTTTAAATTTCAAATAATAAAGATAGGTATTCAAATAAAAAAGTGCTGTTAGCCATGTTAATTAGTTTACTGGGTTACTGGGCCTGAATAGCATTGTTCAGCATCCCTATAATTAACCATTGTTTTAAGTCAGTAACTAGGGGAAGAGGATGGCATTTTTATGGATAGTAATCAGCAGTAATTGTAACTAACAAATTATAAAATGATAGATCATTACCTAATATAATTTCCTTAACTTCTCCATAGCTACAATAACCAAAGGGAAATTAATGCCCACTGGAGCCAGGACAACACAAAAATAAATAAATAGAGTGTCACCCCCATCCTGTTTCCTAGGTCTTCCCACTCTGCTAAGCTAAAAGAAATGAACACCATGGAGGACCTAAGGAAACCATATCATCAGGTACCAATAATAATTTCCTGATCCTTCTCTCTGTTAGCATTAAGAACTGGACCCAGACATCCATTGTTGCTGTGGTCAGTGCCCCAACCACAGCGTTAGCAGATGCTGCTGTGGTCAAGGTTATAAGTCGGATACCTGTTGCATCCTAGCTGATCCCTACCTTAACA
This sequence comes from Limnodynastes dumerilii, assembly GCA_011038615.1. NCBI lineage: Eukaryota > Metazoa > Chordata > Amphibia > Anura > Limnodynastidae > Limnodynastes > Limnodynastes dumerilii. The sequence goes on from WWET01004880.1 coordinate 100,082, forward strand.
TTTCCGCACCATCCCTGTGTAAGATGAAGCCAGCCTTTAATGCACAGTTCGCATCTCTAGCCCTGTCTACCGAGTAGAAGTGCTTCTGCTTCCTGCTCTGTGCCCCCATCTCCATCAGATTTAGTACTAGGATCAATCTAAATCCTCTGGGTCCAAAACTCTAATGGTACTGTGGCACCCATTCATGTGCTGGAGAACCAAAAGGCGCCCGTTTTCTGATCCTAGCAAAAGGAAAATTCAGTCCTAAGGACTAGGATTAGGTCCTAAGTACCTTCCTACCAAACCTTGCATCTGCAGATGTTTTTTCTGTCAAGGCTTTGTGAAGGTATGTTCTGAGGCCCAGCCTTACACAGGTTTTCAAATAATGCAGATACACTTTCTGCTAAAAAGAACATTAGTATTCTCAATTTGATGAATAATGGAAATGGCGGGGATACAAAGGCCAACTGGAAATCCATGCCATCGTCAGAGAAACCACTAAATTTTTTTTTTTTTTTTTAGCCTGTCATGGTGTTTTCACTACATAAAATAGCCAAGCAATACCCTTACGAAACCCAATGCTGACCACTAATCTTATCATTTGTAATCTATAATTATCTCCAAGTATTTAATTGCTTGGGACACGGATTAACTAACTGTTTTTCACAATCCATCTTTGGTCTTCTACCGATCTTTACCACTCAGTCTGTGCTTTCAGTTTCTTCCCTGAAACTGCTCCTATGAAAAATATTGTCTAGCTAGGGCCCTAGTCATATCTCTTTCTGCCACATATTTGCAATCAGCACCACAAGAAGCTGTGAATGTCCTGGGCAAGGTGGCCGATTTGAAGGGAAGAGCAGAAAATTGAAAATGCGCTACAAATACTATGGATCTTAGAAACCACTGTTTTAGAAGAATTGGAATTTGGAGATTTTTACGTTTACAGAGTTTACTTGATTTACTTCATTTTAAATCTCACATTCAAATTATTGTTAAGTTGCTATAAGATCCAATATGGTCCTGAAGTCCTTCTCAGCTTCTAGCAGTGTATTCATAAAAAATTCTCAGCACACATACATAGAGTACAAAGCACGATCTTAAGCCTCTGACAGCTTGCTACTGTGATTACAGGGAAGGGGGGAGTGATTGCATGAAATTCAAGTTTTTAGCCATCTTTAGTTATATCCAGTATCCACTTGTCTGAGGTATACCGATTCCACTGGTCAAAAATCTAAGCCAGTCTGTCTCCTACTGGGGTCTCTGAGGCTAAGTCCTCTTTCTTGGCATCTTAATGCATTTTGTTGAAAAGATTAGTCATCCTTACCTGTTTGTAGATTAAAATTCTATCTTGATGTGTCTGACTCAATACCTCCACCTGGTCTATTCTCTGACAATATCTCTGCCAGCCACAATTTCAATCAAATTGCCTAACTTGTCGCTTTTGTGGGGGCTATAGAATTTGCCAACTTGATGGAAACCATAGAGGCCTTGCAGATTTGGCATGTAAACAACATTGCTAAATGCATGTTTTGTGCTTCAGTAGTTCTCTACACTTGATTTCATCCATAATATTCTTCTTAAAGTAATTTTAACAAACATGCAGAACCCTGGATGCAACATCAAAAACTACAGCAGACATCAAAGCTGCTCCTGCAATACAATGCTGTTTATTCAAACCAATCAACTGATTCTCTATGCAAAGTTGAAAAGAGTTAACTACAGTTTACTTTGTAAATTACATTTCAGCAGTTTTCTTTAAGATCTGGGTTAAAACTTGCTTTTTCTTAAGAACATTTTGACTCAAGAAAAGAACAAATTCCTCCCAAAAACATCTACCTCATTAACTATATAAATTCCATTATAATTTCCACCAATAACACAGGAAATTCCTGGATCTGACCCTTAGAGGACTTAAGAGGACTTAACTTTTTTTAACAATCTACGGGACATGAAAGGAGACAGGCGGCATTTTTTAGTACCTGTAGTTCTTTCTGGTCTGGTCATCTGCAGTTCCGCCATCGCTGCTATGAATTTAGTACTTACAGGTCTCCTTTCAGGTCCGTCCGGATCTGTTGTTGACAAAACAACACTGACATCTTACCTGTGTCAGACCCGGGAAAAAACTTTTTTCCCCGAGGTCTGAATGCCGGGTCTACAAAAATGCGATCTTTCACATCACCCCAAATACCAGAGTTTTTGAGAAGACCCAGGTTTTTGCCCAATAATCCAGGTATTTGGTGGTGATGTGCAGGGGTTTTAAACTTTGCCTTGTTAATTTCCAACCTTGAACCAAAACACTAAGGGCCATACCTAGATTTACAAAAAAAATTCTGAATGTAGCCTCCGCAAAGGAGGCTAAAACGTATGGAATTTCTGATTACCTTACCGCTCATAACCCTGCTGTCCTACATGCGAATAGTGAATGCGCGACCCTGGGGCAATGCAAGTCAACTCTTTTTAAATCTGGATCTGTCTTTAATTTGACTAATAGTATTAAACAAAAATAAAAGAAATAAATAAAACTACACTGTGCTTACCCAGAGTTTCTAGTCTGAGACCCTTTCTCCTTCATAATCAAACTAATTGTTTTGATTGTGGAGTCCTTGCTTGAAGATAGAATTCCTAGGCCAAGATGAATCCAGCTACCAAATAACGTCAATCCTCGAATGGTATCAAGGGGTCATATTCATACATACTCATTCTGTACAGTAGCCTCCACTGCGGAGACTATCGTATGGAATTTGTGATCCACAACCCAGCATGTAGGAGAGAAGGATATTCCCCCCTGCTCTCCTACGTGTGTATCGTCGATTCACCAGCAGGAACCTACCTAAAGTATTACACATGGAAACCCTTTTGTGTGGAATGCTAAATTGTACATAAGGTCCCTTACGATACAATTTAAATGCTTATGCCCACCCATATGGTGGGCTCAGATTTGCATTAAGTGCATCATTGGTTGACTGCACTTCATTGTGGAGAATATGGCACTGTGCACGCACGGAAGTCTGCTAGTGGTCTTATTTGTGAAGCCGGGCCAAAGACTAACAGAAACCCCTGTGGTTAGGAAAGTAATCCACAAAGGTTCAACAAAGCAGCTGCAGTCGATGAGCTGGAGTTAAGATTACACCCTTCTATACTACAGCATTGTATTACTGATACTAGAAAGTAAAATTAGCTAGATCAGCCGACTGGAAGTGACATAAGATTTAAAATAAAACAGGTTTCAGCAAGATGGCAGGCAACCACAGAAGGTCAATACATCATAAGAGTGTCTTCAATTCCGGTTGTGCAGAAGTCACTTCTGTTGGCCTTGACAGACTGCAGAACTAGAAACAGGAAGGGATGTACTTATAATTAGGGTTTGTTTTTTTTTACTTAGATTTTGCATGGTAATCTTTCTTTTTCTTTAAACTGAACATTAGATGTTTGCAGTTAAAAAAAACAAAACCAAAAAATATTAAAGATTGCATTTATCTAAACATTTTACCTTAGACAAAATGGATTTGAGAGGATAATTTTTAAAATAAGGTTTCAGATTTACCTGTCTGAGAAATCTAGGTAATCATTTTGAGACAACTGGTTCCTGTCTCTATGACAAGAATTTAATGAGTGTGTTTGAACATCAACTGGTAGACTACAGATGCTGTTTGGAGATCTTGGATATCCAGCCGGAAAGGCCATAGCGCTAACAGAAGGCTAAAAGAAATAAATTGAAGAAATATACATTAAGTTTTAATTCTCATATCTCTTGACCAAATTAACATTTGTTTTATCAATGGCTAAATTAAATAACCCTTCATCCAAATTGCTGGGTAGTTAGTACATTCTCCCTACCTCACACATAGTGCACTCCATATAGTACATTCTCCCTACCTCACACACACACAGTGCACTCCATATAGTACATTCTCCCTACCTCACACATACACACTCCACCACCTCTCTCTCACTGTCTCCCTCACACACACACACACACACACACACACACTCTCTCTCTCTCTCACACACACACACACACACACACACACACATATATATACACACATACACACATACACACAATGCATCTCATTTAAATATTACAATACATTTCAGGTTATAAGTCAATTCTGTGGTTTATTTTTGTGTATTATCTACTAGTAAGAGCAAACCTTAACAATGACTGTCACTATAACGGCTGAACATGGCACAGTAAGCATAAACACAAAGGGGAGGAGTTTACAAAAACTGACTTTCTTATGCATTCTTGCTTTCCCTTAAAACTTAAGTACTGTACATCAATTTCAGTTTGTTGTCTGTTGACGTTGATAAAAGAAATGTGATGCCTGCTCAACCAAAGGATTTCTGAAACTGCCATTATCCTTCTCATGTATAGTAAAATTGTTTTACAATACCTGCAGGAAAATCTTGGCATTTTATAATTGAGCTATATACTTTACTTTATCACCTGATACTAGATGGAATTTATCAGCATCTACAATTAAAATTACAATGTTTGTTCCAGGATCCAGTATTTGTGGGTCTGGAGCATTTGCCTAACAAACCCTAATGGATTGGTTCCCCAACACAATTGGACCTTACAAAAGCAGTATGCCTGAAAGATGGGAAGTCTGCCAGAGACAAAAAAAAATAAAAAAAATAAAATCATAGAATTAAAATAATAAAAACCAAAAGATCACAAATATTTGACTTGAAAATGTAAGTTATACAGTATGAGGATCAAACAAGATTAGCGCATAATTATTATTATCGTTTATTTGTAAGGTGCCTCACGGTGACCGTAGTGCCGTACAAAATACAACAAGATACAGTACAGTACAGACATACAGGGCAGGGATGGACAGCATAGTAAATAATAAAATACAATAATATAAAAATATCACAAAAACACAATAAAGTGAAGCAAGCAGAGAATGCAAGGCAAAATGCGAGGTGTCAAGCTTGGCAGATAAGGGAGGAGGAGATAGAGCGCAGTGAGAGGTGGAGAGGGATGGGGTAAAAGGGTAGCAGAGGGGGACAAGAGAGTATGAAGTGAGGGGGGAGTGGTGGAGAAGGGGACAACACTAAGATGGAGGTCCCTGCTCATGTGAGCTAACACACTAAGTGGGAGGGATGAACTTATAGAAGACATAAGGAGGGGGAATGAAGTGGACTGCTGGTGTGACTGGAGGAGAGGGGAAGGAAGGAGAAGGTGGTATAGATGTAGAATGCAGTAAGGGTGTTAAGTGGAGGAGGGGTAGGCTAGCCTAAACAGGTGCGTTTTGAGTGAGCGCTTGAAGACCTGCAATGTGGGGGAGAGTCTGACTGAAGAAGGGAAGTCATTCCAGTGCAGAGGAGCAGCATGGGAGAAGTCCTGGACATGAGATGTGATGACCAGTAGGGAAGTCAGACAGTGGTGGTTAGCAGAACCGAGAGGCCGGGAAGGGGTGTGCATGTTGATGAGAGAAGAAAGGTACGGAGCAGTGGATGAGGAGATGGCCTTAAAGGTGAGGATAAGGAGTTTAAAGAGAGGTCTGAATTGGACAGGAAGCCAGTGGAGGGTTTGACATAAAGGAGAGGCCGAGGTAGAGCGGCGTGAGAGGAAGATAAACCTGGAAGAAGCACCGAGTATAGATTGAAGTCAGGCAAGATGGGTAAGTGCAAGACCAACAAGGAGGAGGTTACAGAAGTTGAGGCGTGAAATAACTAGAGAGTGAATTAGGGTTTTTGTAGCTTTATGGAGAGGAAGGAACAATGTTGCATAGGTGGAAACTACAAGAATGATGGGGGGGAGTTTTACTATGGTTAGGGGCAGACTGACTATAAAGGCATACAGGCAAATTTGCCAGTAGTACCTCTTCCGAATTGAGGTCACTGGAATGTATTGTATTTTAGCAGGTCACTAGAAGGTTACCTGCATTGTGTAGAGGTCACTATAAATGTCTTTGTTGTTTTGTAAAATATTAGTCAATATATTTTTATTTAGATAAATAAAAATATATTGGACATTTTACTGTAACCTCCTCATCGATCTCCCTCCCACCCGTCTTGCCCCTCTTCAATCTATACTCAGTGTTGCTTCCAGGCTCATCTTCTGTTCTACCTTGGCCTCTCCCTTCCTGCTAACCACCGCTCTCTGACCTCCCTACTGATCACCACATCTCAGGCCTGTGTCCAGAACTTCTCCCGTGCTTCACTTCTGCACTTGAATGACCTCCACTCTTCAGTCAGACTCTCCCCCACATTGCAGGGCTTCAAGCGCTCACTCAAAACGCACCTGTTCGGGCTAGCCTACCCCTCCTTCACTTAACATCCTCATAGCATCCTACATCTATCCCTTCTTCTCCTTCCTTCCCACTCTCCTCCACTCACACCAGCAGTCCACTTCCTTCCCCCTCCTTATGTCCTCTGTAAGTTCATCCCTTCCACTTAGTGTGTTAGCTCACCTGAGCAGGGCCCTCCATACTAGTGTTGTTCCCTCCTCCACCATTGCTGTCTGTGCTTGCTTCACTTTATTGTATTTTTGTGATATTTTTATATTGTATTTTATTATGTACTATGCTGTCCATTCCTACCCTATTTGTCTGTACTGTATTTTGTACTGCGCTGTGGACACCTTGTGGCACCTTATAAATAAATAATAACTGCCTTTGCATAAACCCCATAGACATATATTTGCACCCCATTCCAGCAGGTACAAAGAACCTGCTCCTGTGTTTTTGTCAGTTACTAATGTAATCACTTTTTTTAATAAGTTAAATTAATTAAAAGCAGTTGAGTGTGTCAGATGGAAGCTCACGAGCAGAGTATTTTATACCCAATGGAAGAAGTCATGCTGGAGGGTCTGCATTTCTAAAGCTATCCAGTGCAAAAATAGTCTTTAGCCCACATGCAGCAATATACAAAAGATAATATTTCATTATTGTAAAAAAAAAAAATATAGGAGATATAGGAACAGGAAAATTTGAAATTACTTTTTTAAGTTGATTAATCTCACTGAAGCAGCCTGCATGTCTGTGATAAAAAATTCCAAAGATAGCAGCTGAGATCGTTTATGATCGCTCCTCAGATTAAGGGTAAAAAATATTAACATGAAAAAAAAATCTGTTGGCATTTAGATCAGCAACGCAAGTTTTAATTAACATATTGCAGTTCAATTTTTCAAATCACTGTATAACAGTAACAGAACAGTTGTGTTTCTACTTTGTTAATACTCCACACTGGAATCATTTAATATCATTAGAAATTAATTTTCTCTACATATAAGTGGCAATAGTAGCTAAGACATTTTTGTTTTCATTGACCATACCTATAGATCATTCTATATATCTGAGAACTAAATTCAGCCTTTATAGTAACGTTTGTCTAAAAGTTCTTCTTTTAGTAGTCATCTGCAATGCTTGTAACAAAACAAGGCCACCTAGTGAGGGACAAAAAAATGGCCCAGAAAACGTTTATTTAAGCTTCTAAATAGGAAGGTGTTATAAATAGCAACCTATCAGATTCAAAGCATATTAGAACAACAATTAAATGTGTTCCTTATAAGAAATCATTACTAATGCTACCTCATAGAATCCAAATAAAAGCAAAGAGCACCAAAGAGGAGGATAATCAATTAGACTGACTATCCTTTGAAATGGTAGATGCTAGGCAATATAAAATAAAATAAGTTAAATATCTTCTAAGAGAAACATCAGAACAAGACTGATCCACATACTTACACACACAAATCACACACAGCGCAATTGATGTGAAATAAGATAGAACATAGAGTGGGGTGCTCAGTTAAAGTAACTGGTTGTCTTTAGGCCATGGACAGTTTTCCTTGCCAGATGTGAATAAAGGTCATCTACCTTTGTAAGAATTTGGTCTGCTAATATAGAACTCAATCAGGAAATAGTTAAAAAGGCAATATGTAGATTGAAATCCATTTGGGCAGTGTCATATGTTATATTTTGCATGCAACTTGTTTGTATCATGAACACCCCTCAATTCTCTGGTCAATATATAATATATTGGTACAGATAAGAT
>WWET01004881.1:84923-95927 GCA_011038615.1 Limnodynastes dumerilii
ATTTACTTCTGCAATCAACAATAAAGATATGTTTTTTGTATTTGCCTTTTCATCTAAGGGACCCCCAAGGTTGAAATTATTTTCATTACCTTTTGGGAAGAGCTTAGTAACAGTGGCCCTGATTCAGAGATTGAAAATAAGAACTTAAAGTTACACCTGGGCTAAACCATGTTGATTTCAGGGGAGTCAAATTTCATTTGTTGCAACAGTATTATAGTTAAAAGGTGATGTTTCCCAGCTCAAGTCTAATTAGCAGTTTAAACGTGAAGCTGATCAGGTATCTGTGTGCAATAGGTAAAAGCAAAGCATTCTCCCTGCATGCATAGAATAAAATTACCCTGACTCCCCCTGAAATCAACATGGTTTTGCCCAGGTGTAACTTCAAGTTCTTATTTTCAGCCTCTGATTCAGGCCCATACTGCACAGGCGTAGTAACTTAATATTAATATATTAATAATAGTATTCTTAAGAATGGGGCGGCTCTGAATCACCATGACGCACCTATTTCCTCAAGGTTTATAGTGACTTAAGAATGAAGAGGCGTGCCGGGGGAAACCGAAAATAAGAAGAGTGGATGGAGGGAGCGCAGTTAGGCAAAAAACGTTCTTATTTAACCACTATACGCACACAACTACGAACCTAAAGATAAGGTAGCCCTGTGGCATTGATAAGTCAGTTAAGAAGCTGAAAACCCAGGCCATGAAGGGGGAGTCGCTTTGCTACTTTATGCGTATAATTAAAAACCTAAATCATTCTTAAGTGTGTATGCCGTTCATAGGATGGTTACCATGTTCCTTGAATTGTCAGACTACACTTATGAATTGTCATTTTCCTCATTCATATATCTAAACAACATCTTCTCTGGGCACTGTAACCACCATGTTTGTGGTCAGGTAACAAGGGACTCCAGGGAGATTTTGAAAAGGAGACAAATGTTTGACCACAGAAAGCTTAAAAAAAAGACAAAGCAATTTCACTACACGATGGAAAACTTACTAGGGAAACATAAGGCTAATGACCAAGCAGTAGTAGCTATTCTAAATGTATATGCATGTCCAGATGAAAGCCTGTTTTGTTTATTTAGTAGCATGTGATTTCTGTGAAATATGATGCGTTGTATTTACATGCAGAGGATCTATCATTTTCTAGTGTTGTTACAGAATAAAAGGGAAGGAACCCAAGTAAGTTACAAGCTGTCAAAGCATTTACAGTCTAGTTAATTGCTGCAGTAGATGTTACTACAACTGTGCTGACGGTGCAGGAAAACTTAAATAACCTAAATTTCACACCTGGAACAAAGCATTAGTAGAATGTTTAGATGCATCTGTCACCAGTGACACAATAACTGATCATGGCATCTGCTGCTAATATGTCTTCTCTCCCATCCAGGAGACATGACATAAGCCTGCAGTGCTAATAAAGATTTTCCTCTAATTACAGGATCCTGTTTCACAGCACAGAAATCATGGCAGCAGCAGGGACACAGAGCTCTCTCTACCAGTGTGCTTTTCTGCACATGCCAGTCTCAAATGCAGATCGAGACACAAAGGGCAAGGTTTACATTCTCTTGTCTCTACACCCCTTGCACTTTATTATGACTGATTGCATCCTCTGAAGGACCCTGCCCTAATGCTTCCATCGGCAGAAATTCATTACACTGTATTGCTCGGCTTCCAAAAGCAAGATGACGCATTGCAGAGATTACCACAGGAATCCTTTGGGACGGCATATGAAATACTGCGCAGAGAGGATTGTAGAGCGAAAGGAATCCCCTCTTATCCTTACAAGGCTCCGACTATTTCCAGCACAGATCAATTTTCAAAATCATTACACCAGCCCACAGAGACACATACAAGCTCAGGAAGCAATCTATCTGTCTATCTATCTATCTATCTATCTATCTATCTATCTATCTATCTATCTTATATCTATCTATCTATCTTATATCTATCTATCTACCAATCAGAGGGGCTTCTGCAAGTGACATCATTACCGTGTGTCTTTACATCACGCCTCCCGTTCTCTAAGCACATGACATCACATCTCCTGAGAACATGGGACCGGATTCAGAGATCCATGGACCGGATTCACACCCAATGCACAGAGCTGTGTAACAAAGCACGGAGGAGGGAATCGCACGCCCGTCACTCCCCTTCTTCATACAGAGATCTGGACACTTGAGTTTTCAGAATTCTACCGTAACTTGACTGCAGGGATCTGTGTCCGTACGCACCCAGATAAGTGTGGAACTGACCCTCTCCACCCCCGGCCCTTCATTAGCACCTCTAACCACGCCCGTGTGGCAGGGCCCCTTCTATGGATGTTCTTCTGTATGGAACAGACGTAACATCTGGAGAGATGACGTAAATCTCCTTCTGACTATCTGAGAATCAGGGCCATGGTACACATACCTGATCACACCCATACTGATGACATGGGGTATTCTGCTATACTCTGCGAACTGGATCTATTACAGCTGGTCACACATACAGAAAAACACATAGGGCTTGATCCAAAGTAGGATAAAGGACACATAGTGTACCAGGTTTGAAAAAGCTCCATGCAAGAGTCTTTATGACTGATCGAGAGGTAAACCTAGATTTGCCTCTGTTTCCACCCACAATTGAAGCTTTTTGTGTATGTTCCCATAAAGGTCAAGCAGTAAGTTACCTTCTAAAGCTTCGCAAGTCTTTATCCTGGACTTAGATATGCACTTTAGCAGGTGGAAATAATCCGGCTACGTTAGTCCAACCTTCATAACAATACGTCAATTGCAGGAGTGTGGTAAGGGATGGTGATGGTCGAAAGTCGATAGTTAACCTGCTGAACTTAAATGGCTTTAACTGATGGACTTTCCTCTATCTGATAGGGTCACCCATTGTGTTCATCATTACTATAACTTTAAACGTAACCTCAACACCAACCCTAATTACTAATGAATTACTTAACTATGAATGGAACAGCTCCAAGGGCGGTAGACAAGACAGAGGCTCTCTCAGCTCCAGTGGTGTTCACAGTAGAGGAAAACAGAGAAGAGAAATGCGTGAGGAGGTGATAGTCAGAGACTCACTCAACTCCAGCAGTAGTCACAGTAAAGGAAGAAGAGAAACGGTAAACGAGAGAAGTGGAGAAAGACCGGATAGAGGGGCAAAACGGGAGAGAAGAAAAGAAGACAGACCAGAGAGGACAAAGCGGAAGAAAACCAGATAAAGAGAAAGGACTGAAGAGAAGAAAAGAAAACAGAGTGGCAGGACTGAGAGAAGAAAAAGCGGATGGCTGAGACGAAAGAAAAGAAGACAGACCAGAGAGGACAAAGCAGAAGAAAACCAGATAGAGAGACAGGACAAAAGAGAAGATAATAAAAAAGAGTGGACAGAACATATAGGAGAATCAGCGGACAAGACAGAAACAGAAAGAGGGGCAAAACAGAGGAGAAGAAGACAGACAGACGGATAGGACAGGACACAGCAGAGGTACAGACAGAGGGATAGGACACAGCAGAGGTACAGACAGAGGGATAGGGCACAGCAGAGGTACAGACAGAGGGATAGGACACAGCAGAGGTACAGACAGAGGCTCAGGACACAGCAGAGGTACAGACAGAGGGTCAGGACACAGCAGAGGTACAGACAGAGGGATAGGACACAGCAGAGGTACAGACAGAGGGTGGGGACACAGCAGAGGTACAGGCAGTGGGATAGGACATAGCAGAGGTACAGACAGAGGGATAGGACACAGCAGAGGTACAGACAGAGAGTCAGGACACAGCAGAGGCACAGACAGAGGGACAGGACACAGCAGAGGTACAGACAGAGGGATAGGACACAGCAGAGGTACAGACAGAGGGATAGGACACAGCAGAGGTACAGACAGAGGAATAGGACACAGCAGAGGTACAGACAGAGGGATAGGACACAGCAGAGGTACAGACAGAGGGATAGGACACAGCAGAGGTACAGACAGAGGGATAGGACACAGCAGAGGTACAGACAGAGGGATAGGACACAGCAGAGGTACAGACAGAGGGATAGGACACAGCAGAGGTACAGACAGAGGGATAGGACACAGCAGAGGTACAGACAGAGGGATAGGACACAGCAGAGGTACAGACAGAGGGATAGGACACAGCAGAGGTACAGACAGAGGGATAGGACACAGCAGAGGTACAGACAGAGGGATAGGACACAGCAGAGGTACAGACAGAGGGATAGGACACAGCAGAGGTACAGACAGAGGGATAGGACACAGCAGAGGTACAGACAGAGGGATAGGACACAGCAGAGGTACAGACAGAGGGATAGGACACAGCAGAGGTACAGACAGAGGGATAGGACACAGCAGAGGTACAGACAGAGGGATAGGACACAGCAGAGGTACAGACAGAGGGATAGGACACAGCAGAGGTACAGACAGAGGGATAGGACACAGCAGAGGTACAGACAGAGGGATAGGACACAGCAGAGGTACAGACAGAGGGATAGGACACAGCAGAGGTACAGACAGAGGGATAGGACACAGCAGAGGTACAGACAGAGGGATAGGACACAGCAGAGGTACAGACAGAGGGATAGGACACAGCAGAGGTACAGACAGAGGGATAGGACACAGCAGAGGTACAGACAGAGGGATAGGACACAGCAGAGGTACAGACAGAGGGATAGGACACAGCAGAGGTACAGACAGAGGGATAGGACACAGCAGAGGTACAGACAGAGGGATAGGACACAGCAGAGGTACAGACAGAGGGATAGGACACAGCAGAGGTACAGACAGAGGGATAGGACACAGCAGAGGTACAGACAGAGGGATAGGACACAGCAGAGGTACAGACAGAGGGATAGGACACAGCAGAGGTACAGACAGAGGGATAGGACACAGCAGAGGTACAGACAGAGGGATAGGACACAGCAGAGGTACAGACAGAGGGATAGGACACAGCAGAGGTACAGACAGAGGGATAGGACACAGCAGAGGTACAGACAGAGGGATAGGACACAGCAGAGGTACAGACAGAGGGATAGGACACAGCAGAGGTACAGACAGAGGGATAGGACACAGCAGAGGTACAGACAGAGGGATAGGACACAGCAGAGGTACAGACAGAGGGATAGGACACAGCAGAGGTACAGACAGAGGGATAGGACACAGCAGAGGTACAGACAGAGGGATAGGACACAGCAGAGGTACAGACAGAGGGATAGGACACAGCAGAGGTACAGACAGAGGGATAGGACACAGCAGAGGTACAGACAGAGGGATAGGACACAGCAGAGGTACAGACAGAGGGATAGGACACAGCAGAGGTACAGACAGAGGGATAGGACACAGCAGAGGTACAGACAGAGGGATAGGACACAGCAGAGGTACAGACAGAGGGATAGGACACAGCAGAGGTACAGACAGAGGGATAGGACACAGCAGAGGTACAGACAGAGGGATAGGACACAGCAGAGGTACAGACAGAGGGATAGGACACAGCAGAGGTACAGACAGAGGGATAGGACACAGCAGAGGTACAGACAGAGGGATAGGACACAGCAGAGGTACAGACAGAGGGATAGGACACAGCAGAGGTACAGACAGAGGGATAGGACACAGCAGAGGTACAGACAGAGGGATAGGACACAGCAGAGGTACAGACAGAGGGATAGGACACAGCAGAGGTACAGACAGAGGGATAGGACACAGCAGAGGTACAGACAGAGGGATAGGACACAGCAGAGGTACAGACAGAGGGATAGGACACAGCAGAGGTACAGACAGAGGGATAGGACACAGCAGAGGTACAGACAGAGGGATAGGACACAGCAGAGGTACAGACAGAGGGATAGGACACAGCAGAGGTACAGACAGAGGGATAGGACACAGCAGAGGTACAGACAGAGGGATAGGACACAGCAGAGGTACAGACAGAGGGATAGGACACAGCAGAGGTACAGACAGAGGGATAGGACACAGCAGAGGTACAGACAGAGGGATAGGACACAGCAGAGGTACAGACAGAGGGATAGGACACAGCAGAGGTACAGACAGAGGGATAGGACACAGCAGAGGTACAGACAGAGGGATAGGACACAGCAGAGGTACAGACAGAGGGATAGGACACAGCAGAGGTACAGACAGAGGGATAGGACACAGCAGAGGTACAGACAGAGGGATAGGACACAGCAGAGGTACAGACAGAGGGATAGGACACAGCAGAGGTACAGACAGAGGGATAGGACACAGCAGAGGTACAGACAGAGGGATAGGACACAGCAGAGGTACAGACAGAGGGATAGGACACAGCAGAGGTACAGACAGAGGGATAGGACACAGCAGAGGTACAGACAGAGGGATAGGACACAGCAGAGGTACAGACAGAGGGATAGGACACAGCAGAGGTACAGACAGAGGGATAGGACACAGCAGAGGTACAGACAGAGGGATAGGACACAGCAGAGGTACAGACAGAGGGATAGGACACAGCAGAGGTACAGACAGAGGGATAGGACACAGCAGAGGTACAGACAGAGGGATAGGACACAGCAGAGGTACAGACAGAGGGATAGGACACAGCAGAGGTACAGACAGAGGGATAGGACACAGCAGAGGTACAGACAGAGGGATAGGACACAGCAGAGGTACAGACAGAGGGATAGGACACAGCAGAGGTACAGACAGAGGGATAGGACACAGCAGAGGTACAGACAGAGGGATAGGACACAGCAGAGGTACAGACAGAGGGATAGGACACAGCAGAGGTACAGACAGAGGGATAGGACACAGCAGAGGTACAGACAGAGGGATAGGACACAGCAGAGGTACAGACAGAGGGATAGGACACAGCAGAGGTACAGACAGAGGGATAGGACACAGCAGAGGTACAGACAGAGGGATAGGACACAGCAGAGGTACAGACAGAGGGATAGGACACAGCAGAGGTACAGACAGAGGGATAGGACACAGCAGAGGTACAGACAGAGGGATAGGACACAGCAGAGGCAACAACACTGCAAAGACTGCAACATCACTGCAAAGACTGCAACATCACTGCAAAGACTGCAACATCACTGCAAAGACTGCAACATCCCTGCAAAGACTGCAACATCACTGCAAAGACTGCAACATCACTGCAAAGACTGCAACAACACTGCAAAGACTGCAACATCCCTGCAAAGACTGCAACATCCCTGCAAAGACTGCAACAACACTGCAAAGACTGCAACATCCCTGCAAAGACTGCAACATCCCTGCAAAGACTGCAACAACACTGCAAAGACTGCAACATCCCTGCAAAGACTGCAACATCCCTGCAAAGACTGCAACAACACTGCAAAGACTGCAACATCCCTGCAAAGACTGCAACATCCCTGCAAAGACTGCAACAACACTGCAAAGACTGCAACAACACTGCAAAGACTGCAGAACTGAACCCAATTGGTTGAAGTCTGAATAGATATAATTGCGTGCATTTGTCTTCTGAGCATGCACAGAGCAATATATGCTATGCAGGGGCAAAGGTGACGACCCCGGCCTCATAGGAAGAAGGCGGGCCTGGGTCTGGATGGACGAGACTAGGCGGAGCCAGGCTGGACTGCTGACTGATAGAAGCTGTCAGAGGCTGACAGCTTAACACAGCGCTTGGCGCTCCATGTATGAGTGCTGAGCGCTTCAGCGCAGGGGGAGTGGCTGCCATAGTCATCCCTCTCCTCTGTGCCCCATAGCTGCCGCACCTCTTGTACCCCCTGTAGTTACACCACTTCTATTATACTATTGGGCATACAGGACCAACCAACAGGACCATGCCCACAGACCAATAATAGAAATGCCTATCATTATTATCAGATGCTGGCTGTGGCCTCGTCTAGCAATTTGGGTTTAGATTTGCTGCAGGAGCTCAGGTTTTCATCGTCCTGTTATCAGATCCGATGTGACGAGCTGGCAATCCTGTCTCCAGGACATCATCATTTATAAGCACACTGGTGTACCGGGATCCTGCGGAACTGTTATTTGTGGGGAGCTATTTCAACCCTGCAGTGGATGATATGACAGAGAATGATTCATTGTGTCATGTTCAGTTAATGGGAGTGCAATAGGCCAGCATTTGGCAAAGTGACATCGAATAGCGACCCTGGTATTTTGAGGTACGGCTCAGTTTCAGCGCTGTCTCCGATTTCACCCACGAGGAAATACAAGCTTCACATACCACTATCAGCTGTGATGTAACTTCAGACATAAAAGTGATTTATTGTCAGTTCTAGTGGAAGGAAGGAAAGGAGGAATGCAATTTCTTGCACTTTGCATTATGAAGGACATATTTTATATGAATCTTATGCAGGACAAGCGCAGCGGTAATTGTATGATCATAATAATCCAAATTTATCTTCAGAATGGTTTAATAGAGAGAAGCTGTGCAATATCTCCCAAAAGAAAAAAATGATATTATCTCTGGACCTCTCCATTGTGATTCAAACCATCTGATTATATAATGACTAAAAGATTTCTCCATAATAATTATTCATCATAAAAGAAAGATCCTATTACACATTCTAGGCTTTATTTCTTCCCATGGTACAAGCAAAATACACCGTGACCTAGGACAAACAATCGGGTAATACGTTTCATTTGTAACAATCGTCTATCGTAATAATCGTAATGTAGCGTGATTGGTTGTAAAAGGTAACTGGACATGACTCCTGTTTGCACCACAATATTCAACAGGATATTTCAAACACTGCCACTAGGGGGAGTGCTCAGTGGTTAACCTTTTAAAGGTACTACTTATTTATTAACAGTTTTTTATACAGCACTATTAGATTACGGAGCACTTTAAATAGAATATTTAACTTTCACATCAGTCCCTGTCCCATTGGAGCTACATTCTGAGTTCCCCAACACAGACACACACACACACAGACTAGGGCTAATTTATTCAGCAGTCAGTTAACCTGTCAGCATGTTTTTGGAGTGTGGGAGCAAACCGAAACACCCGGGGGAAACCCACACAGACACCGGGAGAACATACACACTCCACACAGATAAGGCCTAGTTCAGGAATCAAACTCACGACCTCAAGGCTTTGAGACACAATGCTACTCACTGAGCTGGTAAGATATTATATTGTGTGAAATTCAGCATTAAACACTCTTAGGATGTTCAGATGTTCAGAGGGGAAAGCAAGTCGCTTGATGTGCACTAAACACTGCACTAGACTGACATTAAACCACATCCCTGATTACCCCCACTCTAATACGATAGTACTTCATATGTCCCTCAATTATATACCCTCCAATAGTGCCCCAGTCATTTTTATGCCCCACTATAGTGCCCCCTGGCAGGGATACAGGAAAAGGTGACAGTGCCTCCACAGAAGAAGTAAAAGGTGTACATAAAGCTACTAGTAGACTTTATTTAGTCCAACGTTTCAGTTTTATTAATAAAACTTTCCTCAGGAACAGAGCAAGTGGCAAAATGAGAAAAAGACAAATTTATAACTTATATATACAATTGAACACTGGAGTGCCCTTCACCCCTAGAATTTATATATATATATGTAGGGGTAAAGGTGGTGAGTGGCACGCAAAGGGTTTTAACGGAATGACAGATACAAAAAAGTAGATCCGACGTTTCAGTCTATTCAAAAACTTTCATCACCATTATCCCTATACAAGTGGAGGAGAAGGCACCAGAGCTCATTCCATTTCCTGGTATCTGCAGCTCATTGCAGCTTTTCCATTATATATACAGTATATATAGTACTAAGCTAAAGCTGTTACCTTGCCACACGAAATCATGGATAATGCCAACTGGTACCAAAGGTGAAATTCTCCAAAGGCAAACTTCATGGCTCTCTCCAAGCACTGCAAAATAAGGAAAAAACTGACATTATAAAATAGTAAGCACTTTCCTGTTATGTGCGCAGAGGGAAACAATTGAGGAAAGTTCTAGAAATAGACTAAAACATTAATTCCAACAAAGGCTTCTGTCTGAGGTGGCTGAGACTAACACAGTAGAACAATTTAAATGTGATTGTGATAAATATAAGGATATCCGAAATCTTAAACTGGATCTGGGGTCATATAGAGTCGAGGTTCAATGGCTCTGTTTCAGATTTTGCTAATAGGAGAGGAAAGTTACACCTGGGCAAAACCATGTTCTTTTCAGACTCAGGGTTATATGGTTTAAATATGGTTTAAAAAAATAAAATAACATAAATTGGGCAGACTGAATGGACTAAGTTGCTTTTAATTGTGTCGCATCCTATGTTTCCTATAAAATGTACAATAATGCAATGTATAACTATTTTACAGGATAAAAAGACTACCAGTAGCAATCTGTATTATGTATACTTGTACTCCTACTAAAGTGTTCTTTCACTGGCTCTAATGGGGCATTTTGTACTATTGTATTGTATCAATGGACCCTCGTTCGTTACGGTAAAATGTCTGTTCAAGGTTTTTGATGATCCCTATGGGACACATTACCTTCTCCTGCCACCAGCTAACACAAATACATTGACAAAAGGTCAAATCACAATTGGCTGTGTACATGCAGCAACACAATATATGGTCAGCTGGGGGGTATTGAAAATGCTCGATCACTTGGGGTGACATACATACACAGGTGCACATTAAGCACAGAGGAGGGTAAAATACTGCAAGGGTAATGGATGTGTTTGCATTGCAACAGTTTGCTGTAAATCCCCCCCAGCAAAATCCATTTCTATGTATTGTTGTATAGAATGACCTGTTTAAAGAGCTAGCCAATACAAAGTTCACAGATTCGTTTTACTAAATTTATGTGGTGCTGGAACACTAGTGAAATCATTCATGTAGATAAAGAACTCTTCAAATGTCCCACAGGCAGCCACAGTGCACAGCCTTGGCATATTGATTGGTGCCTCCTTCACAGCCCAAGCGTAACATTAGCATCAGAGCACACAGCAGGTAATGGGGAGGGGTAACGTGAATGCTATAACTGTGACTCCACCCACCAATGCATGATGATGGCAGCTGCACAAGG